>JARSSU010003625.1:0-52212 GCA_029619165.1 Eurosta solidaginis
ATTTTCGTCATTTTCGATATCGAAAAGTGGGCGTGGTCATAGTCGATTCGGTCATTTGTTATACCAATACAAAGTGAGTCGATAAGTACGTGCAACTGAGTTTAGTCAAAGCATATATCGATTTTTCCTCATTATAGTGTTAACGGCCGAGCGGAAGGACAGACGTCGACTGTGTATAAAAACTCGGGCGTCGCACTTCACCGATTTCCGCCCTTTTTCACAGAACATTTGTACCGTCTTAGATCTAATCCTACTCCCAAATTTCACAAGGTGTAAATTTTTGTTCGACTATGGCATTAAAAGTATCCTAGACAAATGATGTGAAAGCGGGCGGAGCCAATCCATGTTGAAATTTCTTTCATTTTTGCATTTGTTGCACACATCATTACTGTGTGTCGTGAATGTTGACATGATTTACTTATATACTGTAAGATGTTAAATTTTTTGCTAATATTTGTTAAGCATACTATAGTAATAGGAGTTACGTTCTGCCAAATTTCATCATGAGATCTCAACGACTGCCAAATTACAGCTTGCAACGCTTTAATATACCTTCTTGTAAAAGTGGGCGGTGCCACGCCCATTGTCAAAACTTACCTGTGAGCTCTTCGGCTCAACTGAGTATAAAAATTCTGCAACTCATTCAAACGAAGTGCAAAGTTGAAAATTTCACCGCGAAAACCGCTACAAGTCCGGTTCATCCTTTAAACGCATTAACGCCAACAAGAAGCATTAAAAAATCTCACATTATGAGCAGATTTAGCAGGCAAAAAGTCAATTCAATGAAAAAATACGCAAGTAAAAAAGATCTACATTTATAAATATTTAGCTCTAATTGCATACTTATGTATGTAGGTGGATGATAGAAAATGCAATTTTTGTTTTCAAAGAAAGCTAGAAAAAGGTACATTATAATGATATACTAGCATAATTTCCAGCGCCACAAATGTAAGTCATACTCATGAATAAAATATACGAGTCAAATGATGTCCCACGAACTTAAATAGTCATATCCACACCCATTAGGAATAAACTACATACAGAGTGTATGTGCCTACATGGTGATCAAAAGGAAAATAAACAAAAAGGCAACTCTTAGAGACCAATTGTACAGCGAACAACGGGACATTTATATGGCTTAGCAGCTAAAGGCATCTACATTTGCACTGATATGAATGTTGGAGATTCGAGTTCAACGCTCAGCTCCCTGAATAGCTAGCTGATGAAGAAGTGAAATTCAGAAACATGTCCTAGTAACCATCGCCCGTTTGTAAACTTACAATTTTTCTCTAATATGAATTAAAATAGTTTTGGTTTGAGTTGCAAATCGACGGCAGCCTTGATAATTTAAGTAAAGGGATACGCTCAAATCAGATTGGTAGAAGTAAAATGTAAGCAAGCGTGCATATCTCAGTCAAGCTACAAACCGCTTGGAACCAAGCGCAAGGCTGCAAAGTATCATATGTGCTTTACGACATTTAACTAACAAAGATAGTTTTTGGCTAAAATGTAAAGACGTTGAGCGTTCTTATAGCGAACTTCCTTTTGGCATCACATGAATATAAATTAGGCCTGCAATAACAGTTGGGCGACCCTCCATTTCCTCTGAAACCTGCGCTAGCTAGACTAAAGCACCATATGTTAGGATTAACATAGATATTAGACAAGGAGCAGTTGTGCACAACACCAGCAAATCTTCGACGAAACGCTGCATTATTTATAGTTGTATGTGTGTACAAGGAGAATGGTAAAGAAGGTTTGAGCTTGGAATTAATGAGATTTTTACTGCTTGAAGTGCAAACGAAAACAGATTCACTGCTTGCTTCACCGAGTCGCAACCGCTGCACTCACACAATATTTAGGTGAAGCCGATTGGTTTTTCAAATCTCTACGAAGAAGTTAAGGGCCCCCCTGCAGCTGATACGAGTGAGTATATACATATGTGTGTTATGAAAGTATGTGATGTGCAGGTACCTGACGCCATATTGTTTGTTTATTGCCAAGGCGAATTCATTACAGGTGGTGTTATCCCATCAGCTGATTGCTTCTTCTTGATAATTTTCCATGCAGCACCTTGTACTACAACATGTCAGTTAATCGAAATCAATGAAAATTTTCTTTTGACTTGACATTCTTCTGCACGGCGAGTTGATTGAATTCGCTTTGCAACCACCTAGTATAGATTCGCCTTGGTTTATTGCTATATGTTTTTTTTGCTATATGGCGGAACCAAACAGGTAGCGGCCGGAAATCAGCTGATTAGTACTTTTTAATATGATTTGGCACTTCAACCTCCTTATATCAATAAAGCTGGGAAGCAGTTGTGTTCGATTATGTGTTTCGAAAATTTGACTCTAATATGACAACGAAATTCCATGTCTTCTGCTTTTAGTCTTTCATTTTTTCTCGAAACCTTGTTCTAATCTGTCGTCCCGTTTATGCTACGTGGGTACCTGTGTTGGCGTTTCAGGGCGGGGTTGTATTTTTGCGCACAACGTTATGGTTACATTTCACATACAGGACGATAAGTAAGAGCTAAGTTCCAACAACTCATTACAGACTAAAACAAAAGCCACGGAAACTCACCATCATACCGTACTGTAACATTGCGAATTAGATGGTTAAAAATTACAGTTCCTTCCTATGAAAGCATTAGACCGATATTTCAGCGTGCGTCAAAACAAAGAAATCTACGAAACAAAAACGTTGACAGTGGAAACAGCACACTGGAACCCCTGTCTAGCCCAGCAAACCAAAGGGTGAAAGTGATATGCACTTTTGGAAAAACAAAGCGTTTCAGGTCTAGAAAAACTATCCGCTGCTACAGCGTGATATCCTACCACACTATTCGCAAATTCTTTTCAGCGAAGGCATTTTAAGATTTATTCTGAGCAACGCCGTGGAAGTCCGTGGATGAAGGAAGAATTATTAACAAAAATAGCGATATTACGATCCTTCAATACATATCTGTTTTGAAGTTTTGCCTTCTTGAATTACGACAAGCCATAACATTCCTTACCGATGTCTAGTTCTATTCAACCTGGGCCTAGCTAATAGTAAAGGCTCAGTTTCGTTTTTACGGCATATAACTTACTTATGTAAAGCTCTAGCAGAAAAAAGAGAAAATTCGGGTCGTCGGGCTGATATCAGAAGTGGCCAATACCAAACAGCAAGATGCAAATATCCCTATATCTGTAGCACTCCTCCAAACCTCAATTAGTGCTTAACTCACCAGTATGTAAAACTAATTAAGCCCGCTTGATGCAAACATGGACCCAATTCAAGAACTCAATATATATATGTATATTCATTTTATTTGTTGACACGTAACACACACTTTTTTGCTACAGTATGTAAATTTTCAAATAAATTCCATTAATAATAAATAGAAACACGTATGCTGCAACAACCGCGAACACTAGCAAACACTTAAATATGCATGAGGTTCCCTGTACCAACCAACATTAGCGCAGCGCACAGTAAAGTAACGACGGGCAAAAAACTGCCACCAAGGTTTTGTAAATTCATGTGAGTTGGCTAAAACACCACAACGTTTTTGTTTCCACTTGGCATAGCATGTGAAGCATACTAACGGTACATGTGCATGCATGTTGCATGTGACACTTTGTTAGCTGCTCTTATTATTGTTTTAGCTGATGTGTGACATGACAGACTACCTGCCTTAGTGGCAATAGTTTAGTGACTTGGTCCATCATTGAAGCTTCTGAGAAAATATACCGCTAGTGAAGGCTACACTTTGTAGGTGTCATCCACATATGAGTTTTATAGGGTATAGCAACATTACAACAACAGCCATAGTAAATTTTTAACATTTAATTTTTATACCTTTCATGAAATGAAATGGTATATTAATTTCGTCACGAAACCAAAATTGTAAGTCCTTAAAGGAAAATAGATAGACCCAACAATTAAGTATACCGAAATAATCAGGTTGAAGAGCTGAGTTGATTTAGCCATGTCCGTCTGTACGTCTGTCCGTCTGTCTGTTTGTATGCAAACTAGTCCCCTCAATTTTGAGATATCTTGATAAAATTTGGTGAGCGGATGTATTTGGTGTCCGATTAGACATTTGTCGGAACCGGCCGGATCGGACCACTATAGCATATATCCTCCATACAACCGATTTTTCAGAAAAAGAGGATTTTTGTCATATCTTACTCAATTTAACAGATTGAAGCTTCAAACTTCATAATTTGTATAGCACTATTTTGCCTGAAAAAATTGATGAGATCGGTCGTATATATAGTATATATCCCCCACAACCGATTGTTCAGATAAGAAACTTTTCGTAATTACTGCCCCTATTTTAACAGCTAGAGGCTTCAAATTTCACCGATGCTTACGTATATAGCATATATTGTTGTCTGAAAAAATCATAGAGATCGGTTGTATATATATTATATACTTCATCTAAACTGTCATTTTTGGCCCTTTTTTACGGCTAGAAGCTTCAAAATTCATCAAATTTCATCAAATAGTTACGTTTAGGTCATATATTTTTGAAATACGTGATTCGTAGTCATAGTTTTTACATGCAGACCACAAAAAACGTGAAGCTTTGCATCCTCACACAAAGTACCTACCTATTTTTATACTCAGTTTGAGCAGAGCTCACAGAGTATATTAAGTTTGATTGGATAACGGTTGGTTGTACATATATAAAGGAATCGAGATAGATATAGACTTCCATATATCAAAATAATCAGGATCGAAAAAAATTTGATTGAGCCATTCGTCCGTCCGTCCGTCCGTCCGTCCGTTAACACGATAACTTGAGTAAATTTTGAGGTATCTTGATGAAATTTGGTATGTAGGTTCCTGAGCACTCATCTCAGATCGCTATTTAAAATGAACGATATCGGACTATAACCACGCCCACTTTTTGATATCGAAAATTTCGAAAAAACGAAAAAGTGCGATAATTCATTACTAAATACAGCTAAGCGACGAAACTTGGTAGTGAGTTGAACTTATGACGCAGAATAGAAAATTAGTAAAATTTTGGACAATGGGCGTGGCACCGCCCACTTTTAAAAGAAGGTAATTTAAAATTTTGCAAGCTGTAATTTGGCAGTCGTTAAAGATATCATGATGAAATTTGGCAGAAACGTTATTCCTATTACTGTATGTTCGCTTAATAAAAACTAGAAAAATCGGAGAATGACCACGCCCACTTTAAAAAAAAATCTTTTTTAAAGTAAAATTTTAACAAAAAATTTAATATCTTTACAGTATATAAGTAAATTATGTCAACATTCAACTCCAGTAATGATATGGTGCAACAAATACAAAAATACCAGAAAATTTCAAAATGGGCGTGGCTCCGCCCTTTTTCATTTAATTTGTCTAGGATAATTTTAACGCCATAAGTCGAACACAAATTAACCAATCCTTTTGAAATTTCGTAGTGAAATAGATTTTATGACGTTAACAGTTTTCTGTGAAAATGGGCGAAATCGGTTGATGCCACGCCCAGTTTTTATACACAGTCGTCCGTCTGTCCTTCCGCATGGCCTTTAACACGATAATTTTAGGAAAAATCGACATATCTTTAATGAACTTAGTTCACGTGCTTACTTGAACTCACTTTATCTTGGTATGAAAAATGAACGAAATCCGACTATGACCACGCCCACCATTTCGATATCGAAAATTACGAAAAATGAAAAAATGCCATAATTCTATACCAAATACGAAAAAAGGGATGAAACATGGTAAGGTAATTGGATTGTTTTACTTACGCGAAATATAACTTTAGAAAAAACTTTATAAAATGGTTGTGACACCTACCATATTAAGTAGAAGAAAATGAAAAAGTTCTGCAGGGCGAAATAAAAACCCTTAAAATCTTGGCAGGTATTACATATATAAATAAATTAGCGGTATCCAACAGATGATGTTCTGGGTCACCCTGGCCCACATTTTGGTCGATATCTGGAAAACGCCTTCACACCACTCCCTTTTAAAACTCTCATTAATACCTTTAACTTGATACCCATATCGTAAAAACTCATTCTATAGTCACCCCTGGTCCACCTTTATGGCGATATCTCGAAAAGACGAACACCTATAGAACGAAGGCCCACTCCCTTTTAAAAATACTCATTAACACCTTTCATTTGATACCCATATCGTACAAACAAAGTCTAGAGTCACCCCTGGTCCACCTTTATGGCGATATCTCGCAAAGGCGTCCACCTATAGAACTAAGCCCCACGCCCTTTAAAATACTCATTAACACCTTTCATTTGATACCCATATAGTACAAACAATTCTAGAGTCACCCCTGGTCCACGTTTATGGCGATATCCCGAAAAGGCGTCCACCCATAAAACTAAAGCCCACTCCCTTTTAAAATACTCATTAACACCTTTCATTTGATACCCATATAGTACAAACAAATTCTAGAGTCACCAATGGTCCACGTTTATGGCGATATCCCGAAAAGGCGTCCACCCATAAAACTAAGGCCCACTCCCTTTTAAAATATTCATTAACACCTTTCATTTGATACCCATATCGTACAAACAAATTCTAGAGTCACCCCTGGTCCACCTTTATGGCGATATCTCGAAAAGGCGAACACCTATAGAACTAAGGCCCACTCCCTTTTAAAATACTCATTAACACCTTTCATTTGATACCCATATCGTACAAACAAAGTCTAGAGTCACTCCTGGTCCACCTTTATTGCGATACCTCGAAAAGGCGTCCACCTATAGAACTAAGCCCACGCCCTTTTAAAATGCTCATTAACACCTTTCATTTGATACCCATATTGTACAAACAAATTCTAGGGTCACCCCTGGTCCACCTTTATGGCGATATCTCGAAACGGCGTCCACCTATGGAACTAAGGATTACTCCCTTTTATAATACTCATTAACACCTTTCTTTTGATACCCATATTGTACAAACAAATTCTAGGGTCACCCCTGGTCCACCTTTATGGCGATATCTTGAAACGGCGTCCACCTATGAAACTAAGGATTACTCCCTTTTAAATACTCATTAACACCTTTCATTTGATACCCATATCGTACAAACGTATTCTAGATTCACCCCTGGTCCACCTTTATGGCGATATCTCGAAAAGGCGACCACCTATACAACAACCACCACTCCCTTTTAAACCCTCATTAATACCTTTAATTTGATACCCATATCGTACAAACAAATTCTAGGGTTAACCCTTGTTCCACCTTTATGGCGATATCTCGAAACAGCGTCCACCTATAGAACTAAGGCCCACTCCCTTTTAAAATACTCATTAACACCATTCGTTTGATGCCCATATTGTACAAACAAATTCTAGGGTCACCCCTGTTCCACCTTTGTGGCGATATCTCGAAACGGCGTCCACCTATGGAACTAAGGATTACTCCCTTTTAAAATACTCATTAACACCTTTCATTTGATACCCATATCGTACAAACGCATTCTAGAGTCAACCCTGATCCACCTTTATGGCTATATCCCTAAATGGCGTCCACCTATAGAACTATGGCCCACTCCCTCATAAAATACTCTTTAATGCCTTTCATTTGATACACATTCCAGTGTTTCTCTCAGTTCATTTTCCTACATGGTTATTTTCCCTTATGTTGTCACCATAGCTCTCAACTGAGTATGTTCGGTTCGGTTGCATCCGAACTTAACCTTCCTTACTTGTTTATTTTATATTTATCTTAAAAATTGTTTAGATATGTTCAAATTTCATCAAATGCTTACGTATATAGCATATATTGTTATCTGAAAAAATCATATAGATCGGTTGTATATATATTATATATCCCATATAAACTGTATTTTTTGCCCCTTTTTTACGGCTAGAAGCTTCAAAATTCATCAAATTTCATCAAATAGTTACGTTTACGTCATATATTGTTGAAATACGTGATTCGTAGTCATAGTTTTTACACGCAGCAAATTTTGCACACATGTATAACTCCGATGACAATGCAATATTGCTTTGTTAGAATTCGATAAATTAATCGATAACACAGTTATCGGTAAAGATTTGTATTTACTTTGGCATAACAGCCTAAGTCCCATACAAACCCGCTGGTACCTATCCGTGGATTGTGATATTTGGACGTAGTGAATCACGCGTGTCGCGCGTGGTGAATCTCATCGCTTGGACTGTGATATAAACTGTAAGATTTAATAATTTAGGTGTAAAGTTTTAATGTTAAAAATATATAATTATGTACAATATAGAATTTTTTTGTCGCAGACGAAAAAGCCTAATTATCGTTTAAGCTTACAATGAACTTATAAAGTGTTATATTTCTTTAGAGTCAATTTATTGTTTACTTTGTAGTTAATTTTATTAACCAAAATAATAAAAGCTTATTTTTAAAAAAGTTTTTTTTTCTTTAATTTTATTTTATTTTATATTTATCTTAAAATCGTTTAGGTATGTAGATCTGTTCATTATATATTTCTTATCTTATACATCCGATTATTCGGAGATTACGAACGGCATAAGATCATTGTACCATTCATGAAAGGTATGAAGTCTTTGGCACAGCCGAAGACAGTCCCGTCCTTACTTGTTTGTAATTGCATATGCTCTTGCATAACAAATAGAATAAGCAAAAAGAATTTGGAAGAAGGGAATTGTTTTTTTGACTGCCTGCAATTTTCTGATAGTTTTATTTTTTAAATTTTATTTTTATACCTTTCATGAAAATTAAATGATATATTAAGTTTTTCAGGAATTTCAAAATTGTAAGTCCTTAAAGCAGAAGAGATAGCCCATCAATAAATATACCAACATAATTAGGATAACGATCTGAGTTGATTTGACCATATCCGTCTGTCTGCTTTAACACAAACTAGTCCCACAATATTTGAGATATCTTAATAAAATTTGGTGGGCGGTAATATTTTGGTCTCCGATCAGGCATTTTTCATTTCAGACATTGGTAATAGCTATCTCATGCAGAAAACAAGAAAGGTGAAATTTTGCTAGAGGATATCCGATCCATTACTAATTTAATATATATCGAAAATTGGCAGCCACCGTGGTGTGATGGTAGCGTGCTCCGCCTATCACACCATATGCCCTGGGTTCACACCCCGGGCAAAGCAATATCAAAATTTTAGAAATAAGGTTTTTCAATTAAAAGAAAATTTTTCTAAGCGGGGTCGCCCCTCGGCAGTGTTTGGCGAGCGCTGCGGGTGTACTTCTGTCATGAAAAGCTTCAGTGAAAACTCATAAACATGTAGGCCCCGTTCGGCCAATTTGTAGGGAAAATTAAGAGGAGCACGACGCAAATTGGAAGAGAAGCTCGGCCCTAGATCTCTTCGGAGGTTATCGCGCCTTACATTTATTTTTTTTTATATTTATCGAAAATGTCGCTTATATACATCTGTTCTCTATATATACATATCATATTTTATACAGCTAATTATTCGATATAACGAATGGGATAAGATTATTGCTCAACTGCAGTCATTAAAGGTATGGAGTTTCGGCACAGGCGATAACAGTTCCGTCCTCATTTTTTTCTTGTTACCATCGCAAGAGCTATATATTTGCGCATACTTTCTTTGAGAAATTTTGTTTCTTATTCAGAGTAGAAATATTGTGTGGAGATAACAATTTGATGGCTTTCATATGCACACTAATATTGGTACTTATACATATCTACCCTGCAGATAGGTCAACTAGTTGTATACAATTTCATCACTGATATGAATCCTTGCGGAACACGTTGAACAAACGTATTTAACGCATAGTTATGAGTAAATAATATATTTAAAATTGATATATCCTATGGGATGGCAAATGCCTAATATGAAACCATATACCAGTCTTATTGCCAGCTCAAGAAACATACATACCTTTAGCACCATTAATCAATCAAATTTAAAAAATTACAGGTGCATCGAAAAAGGACTCGCATAATATAGGAAAAATCTTGAGCTGGACCTCCGCTGCCGGAAAGCTCAAACTAAATGAAAATATTAAGTGGAGTTATTTCTGGAATTCCCTTAATTATATATTTGTAATGCTTGGTCCTCTTCGGTATTTGTCAACAGCAATTTTATTGCGCCCCCAGTAACTTTACTTGAAAATAAAATACCTAGACTTATATTGAAAAACCTGTAAGCCGTTTTTATTCCTTGATTAAATTTATTTCAAAAATTCTCGATTATAATTTGCCGTTTGTTATCGTTCGAATTACTGCACTGTAGAATAAATAAACTCAAATCTTCAATACATCAAAATTTACTTTATTTGCAACACTACTCTGGTAGTAGAACTTCACATTATATTCGCGTACTTAACGGCTAACGTATTAAAATCAACGATCAGTTAACCTCTCATTTGTTACTAAAGGAATACTTCTCGTTAAATAGACATGTCTATGAACTGACTCAGATCGCAAGTCGCCTTCTATGAAATGCTCACAAGCATACGTAAGTGGATATTTCCCAGCGGGTTAGGGGGTCAGAATATACCCGCGGTAGGTATGCTTGTCATAAGAGGCGACTAAAATACCGGATTCAAGTGGCTGTGTAGCGCAACTCTTCAGGTTGCCAGCACAATATATAGCTTCTCCAAACCCAATTGTCAATCTCACCTATCCGCGGCGAATCCTGTTTCACTAACAGACGAGGCTCTGGTGACCCCAGGCTCCTCATGGAACTTGGGATGGGGAGGGAGGGGATGTCCTGAAGGTTTAATGTGGTCACATAAATCGTTCCCGAGATGGTCGGGCTAGCACTTTAATGGTGCTGTGGTACCGGAGCGTACCGGATCTGTATCCGGCAAAGGACCATCACATCGATAACACTCCCCAAAGCCTTCGGGGAGCAACCTTATCGCTACAACAACAACTGTGGATATTTCCATATGGTATTGTATCCACATTATATTGAAAATAGAAGAACGTGTGATAGAAGTACTTAAAATTCATAAACTCATGCACATATACGTACATGCAACATACTCATACATATATCTATAATAATATGCGTATGCGCGCATTTTTAATTAAGTTTACTGGGCTAGTTTTGAGTGTGCATACATTAATACATACATACATATGCAATATGTATGGCACATATACTTGGGCACTTAAGTGTTCAAAGGCTACCAAGTCAAGCCAAGTTTGGTTCAAGCGAAAGAAGGCAACTAGATAGCCAAATGTACATTAGGGTGTACCCTATTTTGCCACTTTCTTCTATAAAGCAAGAAAAGTTCCTTAAGGGGAGCTCCAACGGCTCCTAAAAACAATTTATGGTTCAAGAAGTATTGAAGAGGATTTTTAATGTTGCAGAAACCACAGCACAGTAATTGATACCTTCAAGGTTCAGTACCTTGGCCTTGGTACCTTCTATTTTCGATTTATGATTAAGAATATTTGTAAAATTGATTTTATCACAAGTGGGCGGCGTCACGCCTATTTTAAGATTTTTTTCAAATTTTTAGCAAGAGTCTCAATATCAGTCCACACGTCAAACTTGAACATTTTAGGTGTATTATTTGCTAAATAATCAGGGTTTTTGTGTTTTCCAAAATGTATATATATAAAAAGTGGGCGTGGTTATCATCCGATTTCTCTCATTTTTAATACCAATCTATTCTGGGTACAAATAAGCTCGTGTACCAAATTTAGTGAATATATCTCAATATTTATTCAAGTTATTGTGTTAACACACAGACGGACGGTCGGGCATGGCTCAATCAAATTTTTTTCGATACTGATGACTTTGGTATATGGAAGTCTATATCTATCTCGAAGAAAGTGTGTCTATCGGAACCCGCTTATGGAAGCAGAGGTAGAGGGCGGCCCCCACTCCGCTGGAAGGACCAGGTGGAAAACGATTTAAACTCCCTTGGTGCGACCAATTGGCGCCGGTTGGTAGAGAGAAGGAGCGACTGGCGCGCCTTGTTGGACGGCCACAACCGTTTAAACGGGTAAGCGCCAATTAAGTAAATAAGTAAGTATGTCTATCTCGATTGCTTTAAACCTGTAAAACCAACTGTTATCCAATCAAAGTTATAATACCCTGTGTACAAATACAGCTGGGTATAAAAACTTTATGAGGATATGAAGCGAGTCCAGTTAGCTCGAAACACCCTTGGGGTGCAAATTTTCAGGACTTTTTTCTCTCTCGAGATTTTCGGGATCAGAAAGTTTAATATCGACATTTAGACGCGTTTTTTACATAAATTGCGTTTCAAAGCCGAATTGGAAGGTTTTTATTTGACGACTCTGGTCTGCACGGAGTTTTCATTTTATACCCAACTTGTTTTTGTACACAAGGGCATTGTTAAATTGATTGGATACGTATGGTATTACGTAATAGCTTAAGGGAATCGATATAGATATAGTTTTATATTATTAAATTAAAATTACTTATTAACATCGAAAAAAAATCGTCTGTTATCAAGATAACTTGAGTAAAAATTCATATATCTTTACGAAATTTAGTGTACTGGCTTATATAGACCCAGAATAAATTGGCATTGAAAATGGGCGAAAACGAACGATAGCCATGCCCACGTTTTCGGTATCGAAATTTTCGAAAAATGTGATAATCTTTAAAAAGCGACTTTGTGACGAAAAAAAGAAATTTCGAAAATTTTTTTAAAATGGGCGTGACACTGCCCATGTTAAGAAGAAGAAAATTTCAATGTTTTTCAAGCCGTGAATGAAAAACCGTTAAAAATATCGTATTGAAATTTGGCATGGAGGTTTACAAAAATGTCCAAAATCGGTTAGAAGTCACGCCTACTTAAAAAGGAATCAATCTCGAAAATGGAATAAATGCGATAATGCAATATCAAAAACCGACAAAACGAGGGAATTTAATATGTAGGTTGCCTTAGTGACAAAAAATTAATATTGAAAATATTTGTTAAATGGGAAGAAGGAAAATTTTAAAGTGTGAAACCAGTAAATCAAAAGCTGTTGAATACGTCATGTTGAAATTTGGCATTGAGACTGTACAAATGCTTTATGAAAATTAACAAAACTGGCTCGCGACCACGCCGACTTTTAAAAATATAGTTTCAAAGTCTAATGGTAACAAACAAATTTGACACGTAAATTATTACCAATGTAAGTATGGTACTGCAAAGAAAGAAAAATTAAAAAAAAATAACATAAATATAGTTTAAAAAACAAAAAAAAACGAGATTCGGTAAGTACATTGTTTATATGACGGTAACTGCTGTATAGTTGCTTACGTAAGTCGATATTTGCACACGTATAGAGAGTATGTTTCATATCATTTAATGTTCTTGACAATTCTCTTTAAATTTATCCTTTCGCACGAACTTATACTGTCTGACTAATATCAACATAATTGTTGGCATATTTTTGTGCGCTAAACACGAGTTTGAAGTTAAAAAGTGCCTATCACTTAATGAGTTTGAAACAAAGTTGGGTTAAGACCCCACAAAAACTTGTTTTTTTGATGTTTTTGCCCTTAAGTTTCTTCAAAACCGGACGTTTAGTCTCTATTATTTGTGCTCAAATTAAAGTTTGGTTTCTATCCTACGATATCCATTAAGCATGGTTTTTAAAAAAAAGTTTATAGTTTTGTAGATCTTGCAACCTTTTCATATAGTACGGTATCACACAAGCAGTCAATGTAAACTTGTACCAGTCTTTACTGGTCGAATGGGTAAACCTTGTAGATTCTACGTTTTTTTAGCAACCATTAGTCTTGCCTTTTATGACAGCAAACACGCAACGTACTTATGCTTTCAGTTTAATTTTCCTTACATGAGGTGGGCTCCTTAAACTTATTGTGAGAACTTTTAGGAACACAGCTTTTATAATAAGACCTTTTTGTAAAAGATGCACTGCTGAAAGCAATCAAAATTTTTCGGCGAAGCCTCGCGAACCATGGCCCATTAGCACACATATATATTAACTTATGTATCATTGTATAATAGCATAAATTGCAAAAACTTCTACCACATTGTAAAATGTAAAAATTACTAAATATGCAAAAGTACAAAAACCATATTTTTTGGCATACTAACGTAAATATTAATATTTATATAAATTACAAAATACATGCAAACAAATATGTTATATGTGCTGTTTTATTTATGTACCTATATAATATAATTTCATCTAGAAAGGGTATGCATACCTGACATGGTTTCGCGAAAACTAAATAAGAATTTTGTACGAGATTTTTCACTTTGAAGGAAACACCTCTCCGCGCTAGGAAAGGATACATATTTGTATATATATGTGTGCATATGAAGTGGTTATGTATAATGTACTTAATTTAAAAATTTGGATTTTTCTATCTCAGTTTTTAACATAATGAATGTGTCACTGACTACAAGTGAATGCGGTTGAAGAATCTGAAACGTTAAAATTTCCTGACGTGTGAGCTCAGTTACATATGCCTTTTTGTATATTTACGTAGGTATGTAAATATTTATGTGAGAATTATACCGTTAATTATATTTATACTGAAAGGAAAAATCTGTATAAATTGTGAAATTAAATTTCATACATAACTATGATAAATAAAACCATTCACATATGTTGATGTTTCTTTTCAATTAAGTATAAACATACACACAAATCCAATTGCAACGAGGCTCAGTGCATGAATGATTGACGCACAGACTATCCAATTCCGTACCTGAAGGGGCTTATAGAGCCACAATAGAGGGGATGGTTGGCGCAACAGCATCCAAATTGCAGGCATGGCAGACGAGGCGATACACGTACGCGCCGCTGGTTCCAAAATAATGGAAGGAGTAGAGTCTGCGGCATACTGTGCTGTCCCGGAAATAAAAAGATCCTGCAAGCTGGCAGATCACTGTAGTGCTTTTCGGGCGGAAGTGGTGACCATAATGACAGCTGTAGAAAAAATTTAAGAAAACATCTTTAATTTCAGCCGCTTCAACATATATGTTGACGCCGAAGCAGCAATTAAGGCAATAATCTTGCATAGCACAACATCCAAATGCGTATAATTAAGCCCTGGAAAGAATTCGAATAGGTAAATATGAAATAATTGTATATTGGGTCCAAGAGCATATGGGAATAGATGAGGATGAAGCATCTGGTGAGCAAGCCTCGAAGCTCGTTCCCAAAACATCCCAATCTGATTGGGAGATCTTAAGAGAAGGCGAGAGTTGCACGTGATCCACCAAGCAGGAAACGCGAATATGCAAGCGATGGGCTATAAAGTTTTGAAAATCTTGGGTAGGTCTTAAAACCTTAGGCTAAAAAGTTACTCTTATCATTAAAAAGAGAGTACTGTAGACTTGTGGCGGGTATTATGACTGGACGCTGCCTTCTGGCGTCACATGCTCTTAAATAACGCTTAGTAATTGATAGCAGATGTAGGAAATGCGGTTTGGAGGAGGAAACGGCCGAGCACGTTTTAAGCTCGTGCCCTGCGCTTGTAATGGGTAAGACTCCAGCTTTAAAAAACTATATAGCTATCAGATCTAGAAGCAGCAAGTGACATAGATCTTAGAAAGCTTCTGGTATTTGCCTACAGGATGGATTTATTTCATAACATAGGTCCTTGCTTAGATAGGATTTTTCAATTTGGTCGTTAAACTAACTTCCTGTAACACTATGGACTCATTCAGTCTAGGTGATGTCCCCGCGGACCAGCTAGTTCAACCCAACCTTCGTGTCTGAAAAGATATCCACAAATAAAAATTCTGATACTTTCATTTCATACTATGTTTAAAAAACCACGATATACATACATCACAATATATAGACCTGCCCAGGTTTCTTCAATATCGAATAGGCTTCGGTCGCCTCGGATGGTATAGATGACACCGGTGGTATATATGACACCAACATATTTTTTTTTACTGAGGATTGAGATGTAAAACTCCTAATGCACAGTTATTTGCTGCCGTCCCAGCAAACATGTGCTCATCGACTAAAAACTGCCCCTTTTGGAACGCCGCACATAGTTAGATTTTAGACATTTAGACGGCCATAATTAAATTTCTTAAAGTTGCCACAATTACAAAAAAAGCACTCCCACAGCATAGGAATAGAAAGGGGAACAATAATTCTACCCCTTCCAATCCATCGCATACCTGGCGTTAGCTGTCAAGTAATCGGAATTTAGCTATTTCTTAAACGCGTGTTATGGTTTTTTTTATCCTATGTGAAATCGCATGTTTTAACGTGAATATTTTAAGTTTTAAGACAATTGAGTTGAGTAATTGTGATGGATTCTGATATTTCAGGGAAATACTAACATTGTTAATGGTGTTTGTGATTTTTAAAAGTTATAAATTGATCAAAAAAAAACCCTATTTTATTTAGGATGTTAAAAAAATTTTTCGATCAACCCTGAACCGATTTCGCATTACTTCAGGGTAGCTTTCCATATTTCTCGATCCTCCGTTCAGGTCCAAATATTAGTGTAGTTTCCACGAAGTTGCTGATTTGGTGCGGCTCTTCTGCGTCGTTCAGCATTTGTACTGCAACTAATATTTTCTATTTATAGTCTTAAGTAAGACCAACTGAACCTTAATCAGGTTACGCTACGCGTCACATTTTTAGAAATTTCACGCGCACAACGCTTTTATTTATTTGCCTTATCAACGCCATAGATTGATGAGGAGTGTGATGACTAGTACGTAAGACCTACCTAATTATTTTCTAGCTTTTAGTATTATTATTACTTAATGTAAGTATTATTTTCAATAAAACCGTTTAACTTAAATTTTTTTTCAAATTGTTAGTCTTTATTTAATTGCCTATTATTTCTTATTCTATTTAGTTCATTTAGTGAATCATTATTACAAGGACTTTTTCCTGATAATTTGTTACAATCTAAATCCTTCCAAAGACTTTATCTCGACTCAGCGCCGCGTATGCTTGCGTATGCCCTCCCCGAACTCCAAAGAATTTTGATGTCACTTCTACCAAATATGAGCCACATCGGAAAACAAATACGAGAATTTTTAATATTGGGATCCTTGCGCTACTTAGCGGCGATTTTTTTTCATAGGTCGTTTTCTATTCATGTATGTATTATGTGTTCCAAATGTGAGCCAATTCGGACCACAAATACGATTTTTTGAAATATTTCGATCCTTGCGCCATCTATTCGACTTTTTTTCTTATTATTGCATTGTCGTCGAGTTCTGAACTATATTTCAAGTTTCAAGCTTGTAACTTATCGGGAAGTTACTTATTTTTTAATTACAAAGTTCGTAAACCACGACCGGCCGGCCTGCCGCTGCACAGAGTCAAGCTAAATAAAACCGTTTAAAAAAGAACAAGGGCGTGGACGCTGATGTATTGCCTGCGGAGCTATTAAAATACGGCGTCGAGGAGGTGGTAAGGTGCATGCATTAGCTTTTTTGCAAAATATTGACGACTGGAATCGAAGTGTTCTTTGCCCTGTTCACAAGAAAGGCGATCCTACAAACTGCGCCATCTATCGTGGAATCAGCCTTCTTAATATCGCATATAAGGCCCTGTCAAGTGTATTGTGATAAAGATTGACGCCCACAGTGAATCGCCTGATGGGACCTTATTAGTGCGGCCTCAGACCTGGTAAATCTTAAAAAAAAACACGCGAAAAAGAATTGACATACATCACCTCTTCGCCGATTTTAAGCCACCTTCGACAAAACGAAAAGGACCTGTATATATGCTTTGAATCTGGAAAAAATTATACCAGTTGCAGAACTTAACCGCTCTGGAACAATATTCTATAAAAGTGTGCAATTGCTAGTATATGCTGATGATATTGGTATAATCGGCCTGAAAACCCGGGCCGTGACTTCTGCTTAATAAAAACTGGAAAAAGAAGCGGTAAAGATGGATTTGATGTGTAATGAGGACAAAACGAAGTACCTGATGTCATCAAGCAAAGAGTCAGCATATTTCCGCCTTGGCAACCACTCAACGGTTGGCAGCCAAAATTTCGAAATATTAAAAGATTTCGTTTATTTGGGAACCAGCATCAACACTAGCAACAACATCAGCTCTTAAATCCAGCAAAGAATCACTCTTGCCAAAAAATACTTCTTTGGACTAGGAAGGCAAATGAAAAGTAAAGTCCTCTCTCGGCAAACGAAAATCATACTCTGCAAGTCACATATCGTACCCGTCCTGCTATATGATGCACAAGCTTGGACAATGACAACATCAGATGAAGCAGCTCTGGAAGTATTCGAGAGAGAGGTTTTTCGAAAGGTTTACGAACTTCTACGAGTACCGTATGAAGATGTAATGAAGAGCTGTACGAGCTTACGCAACAGACGGCTACGCTGGCTTGTCCTGGCTTTTTCCAATTAAGCCCATAATGTGGCGGCCGAAGTGAATGTATGAAGATCATCATCTATGTGCTTTAGAATTATCTACTTGGTCTTATAATTAAGAGAAAAGTAAGCAAATCTTTCAAGTTGGCCCAAATTTTGACTTTGGATTTTTTTATGTTTATACAATATTCTTACCATTACACTCGTCGTCAAGTTATCTAATATAAAAAAAATATTTTGCTGATGTGTTATACAAATATTTATTTTAATCGCAGTTAATAAGCAGGTAACCTGATAGCCACACTGTTTACATAGTTTAATACTGAAATCGATAGTTGTGAAAATATAAAAAAACGCACTGACTCATCTTGTTTGGTTGATTTTCCGACAGGGTGGATAAATGATGTATATTGGAACGATTTTCCGTCATCCCTTGTCAAATTTGGTTTTGAGACAAACCAGTTTCGGCGTTGTGCCATCGTCAGTGTCGATTTTCGTTCTGATCTGTTGTTTTCGTTTGTCCTGTATTTATAGTTCGTAGGGATATGAGCAGGTATTGTCAAATTGATGCTTGTGTGTATTTAGTTATGTGTATGTGCTGTGTGTTCATTCACTGAGGGTGGTTTACTAATCGATTTGTGTGGCTGACTGGGGTAGGTAGAAATCTGTGATTTTAGTCGTTTGACCTTCTTTATCGGTTTTTTGTTTTGGTGTTTTAATTGTTTTGTGTTTATTTGTTGTTGTGTGTTTGTCTGTTGTACCTGTGTGATTAAGTTGTTTCCTGTAAACAAGTTTTAAAGGCTCGAATATTGTGTCAGAAATTGTGTTTATCTGTTCGTTTATTATTCTACCGTCGAATGTTTTCTGTTTGTAGATTTCCATGTTTTCGAGTACGTTGAGACGTCGGCCCTTTTCCTGTATGTGAAGAACCCTAACTGTTTTATTGATATTTGCTGGGGAACATTCATTCTCGACCATGTGATTCGCGAAGTTAGACTCGGATATAATGTTTGGATTCCTTATTTTTTTGTTGTAATCTCTAATATGTTCTCTGACCTCGTTCTTATTTGCCGTCCTGTTTGTCCTATGTAACTATGCTGGCATCCGCAGGTAAGCTTGTATAAGCCGTGGCTGCTAAACGGATCCTCTGAGTTAATGTTAGTTCTTAGTTTTCGCCCTAGATTGTTCGATGTTTTGAATGCTGTGTTAATGTTGTATTTTTTAAAGAAGTTTTCCAATTTATATGTTGCTTTTCCAGTATATGTCATAGTCGTCCAGCTATTATTTTCCTTTTCATTATTTCTTTTTGGTTCTCCATTTGTCCTTCTGAGCTTATCTACTAGTGCTTTTTTATAACCGTTGTTTGCAGCGATATTATATATGACCTCAAGTTCTCTCTTATATGCCTCTTGTGTAAGCGGCGTTCTTTCAAGTCTATGTACCAAGTGCCTTAATGCTGCATTTTTATGCTGTTGAGGGTGATTTGAGGTATTGTGTATTATTGTATCGGTGGCCGTTGACTTTCTATATATGTCATAGTTAAATCTTTTGGCTTCTTTATCAATATTTATCGTGAGGTCTAGATAGTTGATTCCTCCGTCTTTTTGGGTTTCCATTGTAAATTTTATATTTTCGTGCTGCTTGTTGAGGTACTCCAGTACAAGCTCTTCGTTATTAGTAGTTAAAACGCATATTATATCATCCACGTATCTAGCATAAAATGACACGCCTAATTTGGACTTCAGCTCCTGTATGTACTTTTCTTCCAGATTTTGCATGAACACTTCCATAAGAATTGCTGATGTGGGGCTTCCCATTCCAAGACCGTTTGTTTGTCTATATATTTTATTGTTGAATTGAAAATAGTTTTGACGTAAAGTGGTTCTTAGCGTATTTGTGATTTGCATACTTTTCACTTTGTTTTTTGTGTTATGAACTATTGTTGAGCTAACTATGTCCAAAGTCTCCGATAGTGGTATAGATGGGTATAAATTTTTATGTCAAAAGATACCAATTTGCTGTTTCTTGTTAGCTCTACGGTCTCGAGTCTCTCTATTAGTTCTGTTTTGTTAGCTATTGCATATTCGTTCCTTAGCTCCAGAGTATCTATCAATATCGTTTTTAAATATTTGGACAGTTTGTAACATGGTGCCGATTTAAAATTAATGATGGGCCTCATTGGCGTGTCCGGCTTGTGGATTTTTGGTAGCGCAACCAGTGGAGGAGCCGAAGGGTTCATTTGGACCAATCTATGTGCCATGTTAGAATCTATTATATTGGTTGCATCCTTTATAGCAACTTTGATTTGTTTTTGGTATTCATCTGTGGGATCCTCTCTCATTCTACGACATTTCATTTCCTCTATGAGATCCTCGGTTTTGGATATATATTGCTCTTTTTCGATTAGCACAGTGGTGTTTCCTTTGTCCGCTTTCGTTGTGACAATATTGTTTTTCCTTAGTTTATGCCGTAGATTTTTTATTGTTTTCTCCTCTTTATTCGATTTTTGTCCTTCCTGTGCTTTCACCTCATTTTTTATGATTTCCCTGCACATGTGTCTTGCGTGCTCTTCTTCTTCCTGTGGTATCAATGATATTGCGATCTCCGCATATACAATCGCTTGCTCCGTTTTTCTTACTGTATTCTGGTCCATGATATTGTGCTTCAGGCCCTTTTCGAGAAGTTGTGCCTCTTCCTTGGTAATGGCCACTGTTGTGAGGTTAACGAACTTGTCATGAAACTGGTGAGTGTTTTGGTTTTGGTTACCCTCTCGTCGTCCTGCCAGCTTGTCCAATTTTCGGTTCAGCGACCTGTATTTTTGTTGTAGTTCCTGATCGACCTCTGTCTTAATGCGGTCGAAACATTCCATTAATGCAGTCGTAGGTAGTTGTTCTGCCATTCTTAAATGGATAGATAATAACTCGGCATTTATCTCATCCTTCTTCGAGTACAAGCTTTCCAACTCATATTTTAAAAAATCCTTTTCCGCTTTTCTAACTGTTTTCCTGCTAGATTTGGTATTTGCCTTTATTGTTATTTTTGCGAATTTCGGAGTAACATTCAATTCCAGGCATTGTTTGTTGAACCAAATGCTCGACTTTGCTTTATATATTTTTTCAGTAGGCGTCGCTTGTAAATTGTTAGTAGTCCGTTCGCGTTCAAGTTAAAAGCCTCAAGCAATAACTGACTTATCTTGTTTGGTTGATTTTCCGACAGGGTGGATAAATAATGTATATTGGAACGATTTTCCGTCATCCCTTGTCAAATTTGGTTTTGAGACAAACTGGTTTCGGCGTTGTGCCGCTTACACAAGAGGCATATAAGAGAGAACTTGAGGTCATATATAATATCGCTGCAAACAGCGGTTATAAAAAAGCACTAGTAGATAAGCTCAGAAGGACAAATGGAGAACCAAAAAGAAATAATGAAAAGGAAAATAATAGCTGGACGACTATGACATATACTGGAAAAGCAACATATAAATTGGCAAACTTCTTTAAAAAATACAACATTAACACAGCATTCAAAACATCGAACAATCTAGGGCGAAAACTAAGAACTAACATTAACTCAGAGGATCCGTTTAGCAGCCACGGCGTATACAAGCTTACCTGCGGATGCCAGCATAGTTACATAGGACAAACAGGACGGCAAATAAGAACGAGGTTCAGAGAACATATTAGAGATTACAGCAAAAAAATACGGAATCCAAACATTATACCCGAGTCTAACTTCGCGAATCACGTGGTCGAGAATGAATGTTCCCCAGCAAATATAAATAAAACAGTTAGGGTTCTTCACATACAGGAAAAGGGCCGACGTCTCAACGTACTCGAAAACATGGAAATCTACAAACCGAAAACATTCGACGGTAGAATAATAAACGAACAGATAAACACAATTTCTGACACAATATTCGAGCCTTTAAAACTTGTTTACAGGAAACAACTTAATCACACAGGTACAACAGACAAACACACAACAACAAATAAACACAAAACAATTAAAACACCAAAACAAAAAACCGACAAAGAAGGTCAAACGACTAAAATCACAGATTTCTACCTACCCCAGTCAGCCACACAAATCGATTAGTAAACCACCCTCAGTGAATGAACACACAGCACATACACATAACTAAATACACACAAGCATCAATTTGACAATACCTGCTCATATCCCTACGAACTATAAATACAGGACAAACGACAACAACAGATCAGAACGAAAATCGACACTGACGATGGCACAACGCCGAAACCGGTTTGTCTCAAAACCAAATTTGACAAGGGATGACGGAAAATCGTTCCAATATACATCATAAAAAAACGCACTTTAATATCTATGCATACAACTGGGTAATGAATTTTAAATTTTGAGAAGCCTGACAGAAATATATACTTAACAAAGCAACTTAATAGACAAAGCCGTTTAGCTAATCGCGATTCAGAGAGTTACAATATTTGACCCGTGGAAAGATGTGACATTATATACCCAGCTGTGTGCCCTTACATAGGGGTATATTAAGGAGACGTTCAGAGAGAAATTTCACGAACCTTAAATGATATGAAAGCTCAAATATACTACCCATATAACTACTAATATATCTGAAATTATAATGTAGGTAAGTTTTCTTTAAGCAGCTTTTGTTTTTTGCTCAGATCAACATAAATACCAGCGACCATACTTCTGACAAGCTGCAAAATGATATCAACGACCTCTGATTTACAGCTCCCAAAACTTTTCAACGTTACTATACTAATTCTGGAGGAAGCCACGCCCAGTTTCCAAAATTTTACTAAAGTTGTAAGAAAATTCAATCGGAAGGTTTCATCATTTTTGTTAATGCATTCAGATGCGTTGGACGCAATCTTATGCATGGAAGTAACATCTCCAAAATGACGCAAGATGTCGCGTTTGTAAATATAAAGGAACTTCAGACTTAGCAATTGAAGTCTATATATAGATTAGGTTAGGCAGTAGTGGCTGCCCCATGGGTACACATAGGCCAGTATCAGTTGGCCCGTTATGGTACCACAGAAAGACACCATTAGCCCTCCTCTTCGAACCATTTCGAGGACCTGATAAAAGCTACCAAGCTCCCAGACCTGGCGGAGATTGCTTAGGAAGGGAGCTCCCGGACAGCGTTGTCTGGGGCTACTTAACGCCGGGCAGTTGCAGATAATGTGCATCACCGTTTCCTTTTCCTCGTCTTCTCTACAACTTCTGCAGCATCGTCGAAAGGCGCTCCTAGCCTTTCTGCATGCCGTCCGATGAGGCAGTGCCGAGTCAGAACTCCTACAAGTGAGGAGATTTTGTACCTGCTTAGGGTGTATACGTGACGGGATCTCTTAGTGTCCCTTTTAGGCCAGGATTACTTTGATGTTCTACACCCCGGGATTAGTAGCCATCTTTCGTTGGCTTGACTGTATGTATACTCTTTTGGCATTAGCTTGCAAGTGGCAAAAGGTATACCTAGGCGTTCTTTGTCAGGAAGAATCTGTCTGGCCGTACCCTGCCTAGCAAATTCGTCTGCAGCGCTGTTTTCCTCTATCTCCCTGTGTTCCTGGACCCATGTGAGGTGTACGCGGTTCTGTTGGGCCATCTCCTGAAGAGATCGGCGAGAGTGCAGTGTCAATTCAGAGTTGAATGAATAGGAACCAAGGCATTTTATTGCCGCTTGGCTATCGCTGAAAATAAAGATTTCCTTGCCGGTATTTTGTGTACCTATTCGAGTCGCGGCTTTCATGATAGCTGCTACTTCTGCTTTGAAGACGCTGCAATGATCAGGTAGTCTGAAAGAAATTTAGAGATCTGGGTCCTTTGAAAAGACGCCCTCTCCAACCCTACCGTCCTGCTTAGAACCGGGCAGTTTGGCGCCCTGCCCAAGGCTGTCCACCATACAACTACCCCGTATAGCAGTATGGTTCGGATAATCCATGTGTAGATCCAACTGCAAATGTTGGGGGTAAGACCCCATTTATTTCCTATGGCTCTTTTACACGTGTATAAAGCGATATACGCTTTTTTCTGGCGCTGGATAATATTATCTTTCCAGTTCAACCTTTTGCCCAGAACTATGCCTAGGAATTTAGCCCTATCCGCCAGATTAAGGCGCACTCCGTTTAATTCCGGTGGGGTTAGCGGTGGTATATTGTACCGTTTGGTGTATAGAACAAGTTCCATTGATACAATGCGTGACGTTGACGGTAGAGGACGTGCAAAGTGCTCAATGTTTGAAATTGTAAATGTGTATTTATGTTTGCTATGTACGTACATATATGTTGTGACAAAAATATTATTATTCGAATTTTAAATGTTAAATGTCAAATAAATTCCCTGATGAAGACGCGAATAAACGTCGAAATGCGTAGGATCTAATAAATCCCTGTTTTATTTAAATCAACCAGCCGAAAAGCTCCAAAAATAGCAATAAAAATATAATTTTTCCTTGGCCCAACAAAAATACACAAAAAAAATGTATTTACTACTTTTATTTTATTGATAAACTATGAATAATGATGCATCATAATAATTATGAACATACCTAGATAATTCGATGGGACCCGAATTTTAAGGAGGAGCGAATTATATATTATTGTTGTTGTAAGCCGCTCTCACATTATTAGTTTTAATTTCATTTCGTACCTTTCTTAACGTGAATGTTAAACATTAGTCTTAAGTTGACAGCTTGGAGAGCAAGTAATAATACTAAAATTAAAGCAAGTGGACTTTAAATAAAAAGTCTTCCGAGTTTTATTTATGTATAAAAAATATAAGTTATATGCGTATATGTGTGATTAAAGGGCCCATTACTGATACTTAGCATAGACTTGACTTGGCTTGAGAACTGTCACTCACAGTTCTGTTAAATGAACATTGCATGTTACTGCTTACTCAAAACTTAACAGCACTTAACTTCACTTAGAAGTCTGTTGAATTTTGATTTTCTAAGTGACGTTTACATTTTGAGATGCCATTTATTTGTTTCCATTTCATTTTGACATTTTGTCATACAAATTGACATTTATTTAAAAATAAATTTCAACGCTGATAATGATGCCAGATTGTATGCACCAAGTGGAGTATAATCGAGGCTAAGTTGCCAAGTTTACGCCAAGTCAAGTCAAGTCTATGCTAAGTATCAGTAATGGGAGCTTAATTCTGTCTACGCTCTTTGTTGCTGTGTACATACGTGTGAAGTGTCGTCTACGTTCTCAGCATCTGTGTGCATAAGTGCGTAGCTATTTGTTGTATCATCTGCCTACATTGCTGTTGTGGTTGTGCAGCATTTATTTACTACCGATATAGTGATGTATCGGCATTGTTAATATTCGCCACATTATCAACGCCTCAAGGATTATCAACCTGTCTGTGCGAAAACGCCCGGACAAAGAGTTTTCAGGTAGGAAAAAAATTTCAGATATTATCTTCCAAATCACCCTACTTAAGCAAAAATTCCAATTCAAAAGAACGTGTTCCTTCAATTATTTTTTTAACGATTTGGGGTGTTTTTTTTTAAGAAAGATTAATTTATTTATTAAGCAACATCAAAACCCGCTGTATAACTCTAGAGGATGGAGAGTTTAATTCTGGTTATATAGCGATTAACAATGAATTCCGTCAAGGTCGCCGAAATTAGCAAAACGCCAAATACCGTAGATGATGTGCATGAACTGAAACATGAAAGATCGTCATCCGAAACGTAAATTTCCCGTTTTGCATTCAGATATGTACAAACGTTGTAAAAGGCGGAGTTTAAAACCATCAGCTTAAGACCCAAATAAATATTTTAATACTGTAACAGATTTTGTGGGATTTTTGATTATTATGCACCTTTCGCTAACGTTCGAATCTCTGAACTGTCGAATAAATAACTCAAATATTCAGTATGGCAAGATGTTCTTTATTTCCACTACTTGTGTACTTAGTAGTACTTCACAATTAAAATACTCGCGTTCTTCACGTATAGCATATTAAAATCAAACTCATTCCTGATTCCTCAGCTTGCGATGCTTTTATACTCTCGGTTACCTCGTTCGCTCTTTCTTCTAAGATCTAGACGTTTCACGAACATGCCTTCTAGAACAGTTGCATCTCATGCTTGTTATTTAGCTATATACGTGTATATCTGTAGTTTATGCTTTATTGCCGTCTATGTGTGTGAAGTATTCTCTCCAATGTTATCTGCTGGCTGTGTGTGTGTGAAATAATCTCTTCGCTTCAAGCTGTTGGCTATGTGTGAGAAATATTCTTCGTTGCCTTCTATGCATGTGTGTATATGGCTTACTGTTGTTGTAAAGCATTTATTTACTAACCGCACAGTGACGCATCGAAATTGCTAGCATTCGCGACAATATTAAAAGCCGATTTTCTAGTAAAGCTTAGCTACGTGGTTAAATCAGAAATTGAAAGATATGTGTGCATGTCAGTACAAGAAGGTTCATCTATTACCACCATCCGTTCATGATGAATTCGTTCAATACACAAAGCGCTTTATTGTTTCCCTTTTCGGGAACTGGACCAGAGACAGATCAATTAAAAAATAATTTTAATAATTGGACTTCATACATTGATAGCCGCTTACCTAGGTTATGAGGTTCAAATACACTTTTTCTGGGTGGTGGACTATGTTCTAAGCGCAAACATCTAATTTGTGATGCCATTTTTCCTAACTTTCCGGCACCATAATATTTCGCATAATTTTTTCAGGAAGGGGATTGTTGGAAATTTTAATATAATAAAAGAGATAGAGGAACAACGAGGGAGAGAGAAAAGGATAGAAAAAGACGGAGAGGGAGAATGAGATCCAGAGATAAAAAGGAGTGAAGAGCGAGAGAGAAAACGAAGGGGAGTAAGAGAAACACTTTTAAAAGTCACGCAATTGAATCAAATTAAGGGCAGAATAACGTCTGCTGAAGGAAATAAATTCTCTATATAAATATTTGAGTTACAGGTGTCGTCTGCAGGGTTTTTTATAAGTCGAAGTACATTTTTTTGGATTTTTTTCTTTTAGCGCTCAAATAACTACTTCACGGAAGTTAAAAAAAAAGTATGTTTTTCTATGTGAGTCGTAAGTAAACCCCGTCCTATAGTCATAGCACAGGGCACTCTATAACGATAAACGCTACATGAAAAGTTTTTAGGCCAAACAAAATAAAAACGGAGGACCTGTCCGTTGAAAATCACGAAATATGCATGTTTCATAAGACTGTCCAGCAGAACTCAATTTATTTGCACAGATGGGTAGGAGTTGTATAACGGGAAAGAGGAGCTAAGCCCAAGGCACATATATTTTAGATTCATTTCTTATATTTATTTTTCATGTAACTAACAATAGGGTTACACATAACACGCGAATCTATGAGCTTATCTGCAGGTTTCATTCCTCCAGCTCACGTCACTTTGTCATTTGAAATGCCATTGAATATTCATTCAATGTTTAGGTTAGGTTAGATTGAACCGACCGCTTAATAAAGACCTTACATAGAGTAAATGTGTCCACAGTATTACCAGAGTTTGTTTGACGACCAAAGCGGAATAACCCAAAGTAGGTACCAGGAACTAAATTAGAATAACTTCATCTTCTTGACAAATACTTGAAGTTTACTGGAAATTCTGGCGCCTCTAGTAGTTGGAACGTCGACCTTACGAGTGCAGGTTACGAACAAAGAACGTGCTCAATCGTTTCTTCCTGCAGTTCGCTCCTTCTAAAACTGCTGTTACTGAGCAGGCCTAACTTAAGGTCATATGTATGTTGCTAGAAGAGGCTTAAGTTTTCTTTCTTTTGAGATATGAGCAAATTTGTGAGTCTAACGTCGCAGGATTTCCACATGATCTTTAAAATTTTTAGCCATGCGCTTCTGTCCACGCGTTTACTGATTGCTGTATCATATGCAACTCGTGTTTTCTTTTGATTTTTCAGATAGGGATTGGGACGTCTACCGTCTTCGACCTTTTCCTTACCTTCTATCCTTTTATGACTGGGATCCTAATACAGATATATGGTACGGCCTGAGCGAAGCTTCTCCCATACTTCTTTGTATTCTAGAACACTTCTTGATGAAGTACTGTGTGAGATTATTGCCTTGATCGCCGCTTGTCTATCAATATATACATTGACGTAATCATACCCCGCCCCCCCTCTTCCCTTTTCTATCTCTGCTCTGCAATCGCTTCATTTATAGCCCTCTCTGAACAACTTTTTTAATTGATAATTGCAATTTACTACACGAAATTGAAAATCAGTGCAAGTACTTTGTGAATTTGTGAGTTGCCTGGGAACTCTGAGCAATATGGCAGTACATCTACACCAACATATAAATATGGGTACAGAGTTTAGTTGGTCATACGTGTCTTCATGATAGAAATAAGTATGTATGTTAAGCAAGTAACAATGCACCGCACAGGAAAATTCTAGTGAAAGCAATTTACAAAAGTTGTTCCATCAAAAATCCGCTGTCAGGATAAATATCCTTAAAATGGTCGGCGAATGTAAAAATGGCAGCAGCATTAACACCAACAACAACAAGCTTCACCAGTTAAAAAAGCAAGTAAAGCTCTGCAAAATATGATTTATGAATGCTTGCCTGCTTGCTTAAACAAATATGTACCGTTATCAGTAGGCATGTGTATGTGTGTGTGTTTGCGTGTGTAGAACGTTGTTCCAACTCAATATGTTTCGCTATTCTCTATCATCCTTTGCACTGCTGTCATCACTTATGACCGGCATTCTTTCTATTGCCCCATTTTGTAGTTTAGTGCGCGAAAAATGTTAAATATTACAACAAAAATTGGGAAAAGTTAAATGGCGTAAATGTGCTACTACACAAATTATGCCACATCCTCTGCTTCATATCGTTCTTTTTTCAACTGCTTCAACTTTTTTGTGTCTCCTTTGAACTCCCTATATTTTGACCTCGCACCTGTCTCGTGTTGCACCGCATTTTCTCAATTCCTCGCCATTGTTGCCATATTAAATTTCTTCCCTTCACCTTAACAGCGGAAACCATATTTTTTCCTTCATATGCCAAGCCATCGACGCATTTACCGCTACTTTATTTTCAGAGGTTTGTTAAATTATTTTGCTCCTTTCATCGTTTTATTTGTGTGTGTGTGTGTAAATCACCTCAAGTACTTTAAATTGCTCGCATTTAACAAGCAACAATAAAAAAGAGAAATAGTAAATACTACAAAACAACAACAACAACTGTTGTTGAAAAAGTCCAGAATAAAGACAATGTAATATATGCTAAGGCAATAAATTGTTGGTTCGTGGCGGGACAATGACGGGCATACGTGGACAACAGCAATTGTGTGGAGTCCTTAACATAATGGTCCAATAACTGGAATTTAGTTGAGATTTGAGAAAAAACTGGAAAAGATAAATTGCACTTTTATAAACGGATTATAAATGGACATATGTATGTATGTGTCGAAAATAAATTATTGTTAAATAAAAGAAACTAATTCTTCGAAATATTTCAAAATAATTGAGGTTAAATGTGTTTGTATATGCATCTTTCCCTCGCTTCAAGTGCTAGGCTGTTTTGAACAAAAATTCAACGATATAAGTAAATGCAATTTCACTATACTTAACGTAAGGGAAGCATTTTTGTTGTTGTTCTAACAATAAAAACTCTCGCCGAATGTTTTCGGTAGTGTTATCGGTGATGATGGTCCTTTGCCGGATACTGATCTGGTATATTCCGTAAATTGACACCATTAGGGTGACGGCAGAGTGCTCGCTATAATCCATGCAATTTTTTTTTATAAACGGTTGCGGCACTCTGAAATCTTTATCAAATTTCTATAAAAATAGTTGTCATAGCTTTCTATCTTTATATTATGGCAAGACTTCTAGCTTCCACTCTGTCGTCAGCCTTAAGGTACTAGGCGGATGCCTTAGCGTGGTGGAAGCCTGCTCCGCCTAACACCAATAGAACCCTGAATTCAATTAAGGAATACAACAGGACTGGAAAGAGATAGCCAACTAAGTCAAAAAAAGATCAGTTTAAAGTTGAAAAATTAAATAAATAAGTATTGGGTTTCTTACATTAATGGGCAGATTATGTACGGCGCCGTGACACTTTGCGTCGAAGTCACTCAATTTCCTTAGTGCACAACCATAGCATACATGTAACATACAAACAAAAAATACAGCTTTTGTTTTAAAATTTTAACGACTCGTTTAAAGTTTTTAACGAAAAGTATTTTTTCAAAAATGTATGCATTCTTTACCATGACCATATTAACACGCATAAATCTGTATGTATGTCAAGCTGATATGAAATGAAAATACATACACGAACTGCATTTTCAACCTCTCTGTTTTGTGTTACATCTTAAAATTTCATCCTCAATATTTTTTCTTGACGCGCCTACAGAAATATAACTTCAACAATTTTTTCAATTAGAAAAAAGTTTTACTAAGCGTAGTCGCTCCGCCGTTTGGCAAACACGCCAAGTGAAAAGCTTCTCATTGCAAATTCATCAGCCTTCAAACTGCCGGTCGGAGTCTGCATATTATACATATATGTAGGTCCCATCCCGCCAATTTGTAGGAACATTTTAGAAAGGGTAACGATGCAAATTAGAAGAGATTTATGTGATCCGACGGTCAGTTAGACCCTACATAGACTGAGCGTGTCCATAGTGGCACCAGAATTCGTTTGACGACCAAACAGAAAACCTCCAATTAGGTAGCAGAAATTATGTTATAGCAAATACTAGAAATTTTCTAGAACCTAGCTTAATTGTTGGCATGAGATCTAGCAACTCTGCCACCCCTACAAGCTGGAGCCTCGACCTCGCGAGTGCAGTACACGAGCAAAGAACGTACTTAACCGTTTCTGCCTATAGCTCCTACAACCTAGATCTGCTGTTACTGACGAGGACTAATTTATAAACATGTGTCCAGTTTGTATGCCCATCGGAGCCTTAAGTCTTTTAGCTTTAGAGATATGATCAGCTGTACATGATCTTAAAATTTGACATCGAGTGCAAATTGGACTCGTATATGTTCCTAAATCTCCTCGGAGTTAAAATGCACCAAGTTTATTTCTATTTTTAGGGTTCTAGCCAGAACATCTCCAGAAGGTGCCGCACGCGGGCATTCACTAATCCCTTGAACGGGTTATTCTCTCGACTTGGAAACCGCTCTGGCAGCATTACTTTGTGGCAGCCAAGATACGTATATGCCTCTGTGAACTAAAGAAAGAACGCACAGTGGAACACGCGTGACGTGCGTGAGCATTAAGTATGCGCAAGAAGGAGAGGCAGGCGCCTGGATAACGAACGAAGTGAGTACGCTGCATTTCGGATGCCGCCATATAGAAAAATTCCTAAAAAAAATTTAAAAATTCGGCTGATGACAAAAATCCTCAGGCCGGAAGTAGATAGTGCAATTTAGGAGGGATTCACCCAATCCATAAGATAGTTGGTTCTGCAAATCCGGCCAAATACGGCGGAATCAGCATGCTCAATGTCACATTTAAGGTTCTATCTAACGTTTTGCGCGAAAGCCTAACTTAGCATACTTTCTCCTTTCTCCTATTCTCAACAGGATCTTCACTACACACCGAAGCCTGGAATACACTTACGATAGAGGATACGTACCATATATTTTTCGACTTCAAATGAGCTTTTTACAGCTCAGGAGTAAATCTTGCGGTAAACACAGGCAGCTACGTCACTGTTTACTGATATAAGTTCGAGACCTTGAAGGATTTCGTCTATTTATTTAATTATTGAAGTCAACTAACAAGAGTGGTCGACTAACAAAATACAAAGGAAAGTAACATAAAAAAAAGATAGCGTAAAAATATATACAAGTATAGAATTAAAAATGGAATAAATTAAAAATTTACAATTTCTTTTAACATTGAACAAGAACTAAAATCAAACTATCATTACAAATTAAACAAATAACTTTAAGATATCAGTTGAGACTGAAAAGTATACCATTGCGTAAGGCAACAAACGAACATTCGATACTAATGCAATTATACAAGTCGTTATAGTACGAGCACCAAACACGTATAGGATCATTTTTGCCAAAATGTCTACGACACAGGGATAAATGGAAGGGCACGTAGTGTCTGCACGTCCTAGCAGGAACTGCAAAGCTCAATCGACTTAGCAGCTCAGAGGAGTCAACCTCACCTAGAATTAGCTTATGCAGGAACATTACCCGAGTAATATTCTACGATTTTCCAGAGTTGGCAAATTAACGAGAAGAAGTCTACTTCTATAAGACGGAAGATGAAGATTTGAGTCCCAGTTAAAGGCCCGTAGAGCAAAAATTAAAAATTGTTTCTGCACAGACTCAATACGCTTTATATGAGTAATATATAATGGACACCCAAACACACGAGCAATACTCAAGTATTGGGCGGACCAGCGAAGTGTAGAGGACTTTGGTCAGATACGGATCCTTGAACTCCTTAGCCCAGCGTTTCACAAAACCAAGAGTACCCATTGCTTTATTAGTAATAGCTGAAATATGTGAGTTGAAGCTCAGTTTCGAGTCAAACAGAACCCCTAAATCCTTAATCGAAGATATACGCTCCATAAGAGTGCCATAAAGTGCATAAGACGACAGGGCAGGCTTCACGCGATGAAATGTCATGAACTTACATTTGGAAAAGTTTAGAACTAATGCATTTATTGTACACCAGCGTTGAAATGAGTCCAAATCAACCTGAAGTAGATTTGAGCGAGTTAACTCCGAAGGCAAGCATGTATAGCAAATTTTTACATCATCGGCATACATTAGAGCTCGTGAGTGATTCAAAATCTGTGGCAGATCATTTATAAAAAGAGTAAAAAGCAATGGGCCTAAATGACTGCCCTGAGGTACACCAGAGGTAACATGAATTGATTTTGAAATAATATTTTTATAAAGCACCTTTTGGGTTCTATTAGAAAGATAGCTTGAGAGCCATGAAGTCAGACTCTTCGGAAGCCCAGTAAATCAAGCTTCAGAATCAGAAGTTCGTGATTCACTGAATCAAAAGCTTTACTACAATCCGTATAAATCACATCAGTTTGCTTGCAAGCCAAAAAACCATCCCGAACTAAAGACGTAAACTCAAGTAGGTTTGTGGTGGTTGACCTACATCTCACAAACCCATGCTGAAAGGGTGATAATATGGAAGTACACGAATGTTGAAGCTGACAGGTAATTATTTGTTCAAAGGTTTTAGGAATAGCTGAAAGCTTAGCAATTCCCCTATAATTCTCAATATTAGATCTACTACCCTTCTTGTGCAGAGGTATGATAAATGACTGTTTCCAAATTGATGGAAATGACGCCGATTGCAAAGATAAATTGAACAATTTTACGATCGGTTCTGTTAAGTTCACAGCACAGAACTTAAGCATACAGCCAGGAATACCATCGGGCCCTGGAGAAAAAATCGGTTTCAGAGCTAAAAAACTCTGAAGTACAGTGGCACTATCAATGACTGGATTGAGAATACAGTTAGAACTAATTATCTCAAACGGATAACTACCGGTTTGGGTACAGGTTGACGATAGGTCGATTTGAAAAAGTCTGCGAAGCAGCATACAAGATTAGCAAATATCACCGTCTACAAGTTTCTTAACATATCTGTCCTGATTTAATGCTCATATGAGACAAAAAGTTCTGATTTATGGCCCTGTCCGTAAAGCGAAATTTACGCAGATATGAAAAAAAAACAGCGAACACATACCAAAGCTGGCTAGCTTATGAAAGCTCAGAAAGTAATCCTTTCTGTACCGGGGTTTCGAAGCAGAGGAAGTGGAACTCTTTCACTGAGTTAGTAGCAACATGCGGAGGAAGGCTTTAACCGTCTTGTGATAACTGGCTTTTACTTGTTACTTGTTTCGCAAAGGCCTAAATCGGCTAGATGTTTAATGTTCGGTCGTCTACCACACCGTAGGTCCTGGGTTCAAGTTTCGCACAAAGCAACATCCAAAATTTAGAAAATTAGAAAAAGTTTTTCTACGCGGGTCCGCCCCTCCGCAGTTATTTTGCAAACATTTTGAGTATATTTTTGCCACGAAAAGGTTATCAGTGAAAATTCATCAGCAGATGCCGTTCGTAACCGGCATAAAAAACATTTAGGTTCTGTGCCTGCAATTTTTAGGAAATACTAAAAAAGAGCACGACGTTGACTGGAATAGAAGCTGGGCCTTAACCTCTTTGGAGATAAATCACGGCAAGTATTTTTTATGATGATGATATTGTAAGCTTTTGGTATACAACGATGATTATTCATTCACAGATTCCCCATCGATACACTTGTTTTTACTTAATAAGAAACTCGAATGAACAGCACGCAGCCTGTATCTGAGTAAATTAACTGAGCCCTAGAAAAACTACATCAACTTCCTTTGTGACTAATAAGCCGATTGGGGTCACGATAAAAGTGAGCAGAGGCAACTAGCAGGGTGCGTTATTATCACATTTGCTATGGAGGCTAGTCACCAACCAACTGCTCAGTGGATCGACATCTGTCCCGTCAAACTAAAAGCGTTCGCAAATCGTGCTGCATTAACCATAAGAGGCAATTTCCCTCCTCCTTTTTGATCAATCGCTTGGGGATACTTAACTCCACTGCATTTACGCTGCATGTTTGCATCGTTTCGTCGAATACTGTTCTTGGAGAACTACCGTGAAGAATGTTTCGTCCTCTACTTAATTAAAAATCATCACATATTAGTAATGTTCATAATGTGCCTCAATTAAGACTACATTGCCTTGACTAAATGATATTCGAAACGTGCAGTTTAACTCCTAAATACATAATGGAGGGCAACAACAAAATGCAAATCAATGTTAAAACGAAACAAATTTAAGCTTAAGCTGACGAAAGGATAATGCGAACGTTTAGACACCTGCGCACAACAGGATGACTTCCGGCAATACTTGCTACATTTTAAAGAAGCTGCCATTTCGAGCGTGTAAGTGCAACAAAACTGTTATCTTCAGGCACATTTGCAGCTTGCAAAATATTTGAAAAGGTGTTTCGTGTAAATGCTAAGTTCATACATATGTATGCTTATAGAAGTATGTATGTGTATGTATATAAACGCAAGCAAAGGTACATACATCTGCTGGTCTGCCAATGTGGCACATTGCCATTAACCGCATCGTCGCACATTAACACTTGCCAAATGAGTTCACTTACTGGAGTTCAGATAGATGGCATACTTTGGATTTGAATAGACATCTAGCACTGGTCTGAGATGCGTCAACTAACGGCAATGTGTACATTTGTACCATAAGCAATGAATGATACATTTTAGAAACTATGAGAACTTTTAGCAACAAAAACAACATGGCATTATACATCAAACAACATTTTCATAACCAAATATACATACATATCTACACATATGCACACACAGGTAAAGTAAATATTGAAATATCTAGAATGTGACATCAAAAGTGTTGCATTCATTTTCTCATGAACATCAAAACCCAGTACACTTTGGTCTCGCCACATAAAGGTGAGGTCTCTTAATACGTTAAAAGCTAAGTAAAAGTGCATACAAGCAATGTCGGAGCAGTATGAAACACAGCCTGAATCGATATACATAATATGTAGATATGTATATATTATGTACATATGTATGAGAATAGCACTCAGGGGTTTAGGCTCGTAGACAAATACGATGTCTGTTTTTGATTGAATGGTGAAGTGTACGACTGATTATCCTGCAAAAGGTTCGGAGCACTTACTTTAACGAGTGTTGTTACATTTATCAATGGTGGTCAAGCGTGGCTTTTTGAGTAAGAGGTATTTGCGTAGACAAGCTGAACTCTTTTTGCTTATGCTTTCGTGATTATATATCGAAATATGTATATGGCTATAGATAGATTTGCGTACTATAGGGGTTGACCGACGATGCGATCACTACTCTAAACCCAACCACATCTTTAGGTTGGAACTTGCCTACTCGGAAAGAAAAGTTCGCTTTCAAAATACACATTTTTGTCGTTGGTAAACAAGTGAAAGTCTCTAGTTTAAAACGGGTGCATTCAAAATCACTACTAGTTTCGCCCTCGTATCTCTTGTACATGCTTTCAATTTACATGGTTTTTCCTAGAAATTCTACATGTTCCTTCTAGTATGAAAGGCTTCTATGTGTAGGGAAAGAAAGAATTATTACTAGTCGAAGCCCTTTAATGCTTCTTGTTTTTTTTTATTTTTTTGTTTTTTTTGCAGATTACCCACTTATCAAATATATTTGCTTAAATGAAATATAAACCCCACACCTTCGATTTTTCACTAGAGAAAATGTAGAAACTATGGATCTAGTACTTATTTGGTACTTTAGGTCTATTTCTGAACAGAAATTTGTGTCACTAGTTACTGACTTCCGTACAGTGTTCTTAAATATTATAAAATGAAGTCGCGATACTTAGCTGTACGCCCGTCACTTCATACAGAATGTTCCGAATTTAAAACGGTTTTGCAGAGCTCACAGAGTATATTAATTTTGTTCGCATAACTGTGCCCTATAACGGCGTAAACTAATCGAGATAGATATAGACTTCTATATTACAAAAATGATCTGGGTGAAAGAAGAAATTCATTTAACCATGTCCGTCCATCCGTCCGTCCGTCTGTCCGTAAACACGATAACTTGAATAGATTTTGAGGTATCTTAATGAAATTTGGTATATAAGTTCCTGGGCACTCATCTCAGATCGCGAATGAACGAAATCGGACTATAACTACGTCCACTTTTTCGATATCGAAAATTTGAAAAACCCGAAAAAGTGCGATAATTCATTACCAAAGATGGATAAAGCGATGAAATTTGTAGGTGGGTTGACCTTATGACGCAGAATAGAAAATTAGTAAAATTTTGGACAATGGGCGTGCGACCGCCCACTTTAAAAAGAAGGTAATTTAAAAATTTGCAGGCTGTAACTTGGCAGCTGAGTATGTAATGTTCGGTTACACCCGAACTTAGCCTTCCTTACTTGTTTGCATTTGAAAGCTTAGCTACATAAGATTGATATTTTCAGTCTAAATTGAAAGTGTATATTATAAGGGCGTGACAAAAATGTAGTAAAAAATCATAAAATTTTGTTTACTTACTTACTTAGGTGGCGCTTAACCGTTTTGACGATTATGGCCGTCTAACAAGGCTTGCCAGTCACTCAGACAACTGGCGCCAATTGGTCACGTCAAGGGAGTTTATATCGTTTCCCACGTAGTCCTTCCAGCGGAGTTGTGGCCGCCCTCTTCCTTTGCTTCCATAGGCGGGTTCCGGTAAAAATATTTCCTTTCACTCGCATACTATGTACTATGTTGATGTCTATGTAAAGCTCGTACAGCTCATCATTAAATCCCTTCGGTACTCGACATCGCCAATGCAAAGTGGTCCGTAAATCTTTCGAAGAACTTTTCTCTTTCGAACACCCCCAGAGCAGCTACATCGGAGTTGTATTGGTCTATGCTTCTGCACCATGGGCGGGTACGATAAGTGACTTGTAGAGCATGATTTTCGTTTGCCAATTTTCGTTTGCCACTTTACTTTTAAATTGCCTATAGAGGACTCTACTTTTTAATTGCCGAGAGAGAATTTCAGAGCTGATGTTCTTGTTTGTGTTAATGCTGGCTCCCAAATAAATTAAACCTTTTACTATTTCGAAATTATACCTGCCAACAGTAGCATGGTTGCTTAGATTGAAAAATATAGCCAATTATATATTTGCATTGAATTTGTTGCTTTTATTTAGCAGAACACTGTATATACTTACGAATTATTCGTTATGCTTCGAAATTTTCTGATAAGACTAATTGTAATTATGGCTTTGGGGAGTGTTATCGATGTGATGGTCCATTGCGGATACAGATCCGGTACGCTCCGGTAACACATCATCATTAAGGTGCTAGCCCGACCATCTCGGGAACGATTTATATGGCCAAATTAAACCTTCAGGGCCATCCCTCCCTCCCCACCCCCATTCCATGAGGAGCTTGGGGTCGCCAGAGCCTCGTCTGTGAATGAAACAGGATTCGCCGCGTATAGGTGAGGTTGAAAATTGGGTTTGGAGTAGCTATATATTGCGCTGACAATTTAAAAAGGTTGCGCTACACAGTCCCTTGAATCTGGTATTTTAGTCGCCTCTTACGACGGGCATGCCTACCGCGGGCATATTCTGACCCCCTAACCCGCTGGTGGATATCACCAGCAATCATGACTTACACCGTTCGGTTTTGTTTTCTAGGCTTCACACATCTCCCTTCGCATACGCACATATACGGCGCGCATCGGTACATCTTTTCACAGGCTGGCCCCGTAGACATCGCTATTATTTTCGCAAAGCGGCGTACCAGTTCACTTGATAACTATACATTCTGAGGTTGCGTAGTTGGTGTCTAATATCTTCAACGCTTATTCGCAATAGAGGAAAGTTGTGTTGATTTAGAGCCTATGAAGGTCTCCAAAAAGTTAAAATTATTGCCATTTTGCTTGTGCAATGAAAGCACATTGTGCTATGGAGTGCAGATCCCTGCTCTTGAGCATATCATTCCCAGCGGAGGTGGGTATTATTAATGAAATGGTTGCAACCTGTTTTTGTTGGCTCAGTAGAACACACTGCTGTAGAGAGGCAGATTCTGCTCCAAGAGTAGATATTGCCAAATGCCGTACGGTGTTGGCATTTACATGCAAGTCTGCCTATTTATAGGAAATAACTAAAAAACAGCACACCACAAGTTGGAAAAGAATCATTCTCAAATCATTCTGTAACTCTAAGCATCTAAATAACTGTTCATCTGAAGCGCAAACTGCGTATATTAGTCCGGTTCGACCTGTCCCCTGCTTGGTTTTATACGTTGAGACTGTCAATATTGTTTTTGGCACGAAAACAGACAGAATACTTACTCAAACTCCAAACAAGTTTCTTTATAATCAAAATATTTAGCAGCATGCAAGATATGGGAATATTCAAGTAAGAAATAGCACGTGTTGCTGATTTTATTCATAGTCGACATGCTTTCTGACTCTTCCTCATTTCTACAAGCATTAGAAAACCGATTACTCTGCTAATTTTCTCATTTAGGAGTAATCGTGTAGCTGACATAAATGATAACTTCTTAGAGCTTTTTAACAGACAACACGATAAGTGGAAATGAGGAGCCAGTAGATGAGCGAGCAGAAGATTAGATAAAAAAACTGCAAAGGAAACGGTCACTAAATACAGAGACAGCTGTCGTTTTCCTTTTATCTCACCCCAACGACTTTTAACATTTTTGACATGCACGACTTCAAAAGCCGAGGACATACGAAAACTTTTGTGACTAATTTTATTATCATTGGTGACTTGTTGATCATGTAATAAACAGTAATTGAAGTAATGTAAGCACATATGCCTACACATGTTTGTATGTAAAATAAATAAGTGAAAGGCTCAATAACCTCCGAAGAGATTTAAGGCCGAGCTTCTCTTCCAATTTGCGTCGTGCTCCTTTAAACTTTTCCGACAAATTGGCGGGACGGGCAGGTGGATGAGTTTTAGCTGAGAGCTTTTCATGGTATAAATACACTCTGAGGGACTTGCCAAACACCGCCGAGCGGCGACCCAGCATCTTGGTGTGGCACCCTACCATCACATCACGGCGGCCGCATATTTTTTTGTTTGTATGTAGTTATTTATTTAAGAAGAAACAAAAATGGCAAATTAGGTAATTTTATTGTTTGTTGCTCTTATCTCGTTCTTGCCAATTTTCTTGTCTATTTCATTATTTGATTTCCAATTTCCAAATCCTCATCAATGACCATTACCAGATGATTCAGCTCAATGGCTTTATGACAAAACTTATAAAAATAATATTAGGACAAACAAATCAACGAAAAATTAATTCTGGGCTTATACTATGTTCAAACAGAAAAATAAATTGGGGCAATTTCAATTTAAATTGAGTGGAACACTCTCAACTCAAGTTAGCTTACACAATAGTAATTTGATAGCTGGTTGGCTCATCTCTACAGCAACAACATACCTTTGTTCAGACTGTCAAAATGTGCGTGTTGGTATTAGGCGAATGGAATGGAATGAAAACATGACTTTGAAATTTTTGTGTGTTGTAAGAAAATGTGTTCAATGTTTCGGTTTCATTTTGAGGTTGCCATCTTCTTTTCACAATCCCTACTCCAGTGAAATGAAAAAAATAAAATCAGCTGATGAGATGAGCCAACCATATAGTTGGGCCATGCGCAACTGACGTTTAAATCTACTCAACACACTTTACAAGGTTGCATTTTCAGTTTGGAACAATTTATTACGCAATTTTTTTTAAATTGGCAATTTGTTATTACAATGTATTATATGATATATTGCGTATTAAATTGCCCAAATGGTATAAATTGCCAATTTGGTGTGTGTTTGTACCTAGTATTACGGTAATCAAATTGTTGTTATGCCGATTGTTTAAACATTGACTTGGTATATGTCAAACGAGAAAGTTCTTATATTTGTAAAATAAGTAATTAAATGCCAAACGAAATGCATATGTGACACACATACGCTCACATAATGGGGTTCGAATTTTGTAAGGAAAGCCCTTTTAACATCATTTCTATAATATTTATATATATAATATTAGAATGCTACCCTGAAGGAAAAAGCACTTACTTCAAGTTAACTAGTTATTAGTTAATGAATTACTAAAATTAATTCGAGTGTTATGGGGGAAATCAGAATGTAAACGTAAGGTAAGTGTAAGTGTGGACGTATTCTTTGGATGTGGTATATTTTATGGAGAAATACAGAATGCAAGCGTAGGGTATAGTGTAGGCTTAGTGTATAGTGTAAGCGTGTCGGACTAGGTATTAGAGATATATGCCGCCGATTTTGGTCGTTTTTCGCACGCCTCCGCCGAATGTCAAAAATATCGGCTTGGCGGCGCGGCGTCCGGCGCGTTACTATATTTTCTACTCGTTTAAGACTGTTTAGGCCATTTATTATTCATGTCGAAAATTGGTCGGATATGGTCGAAAGTGGCATCAACGGATGCGCATCATTGCCAGTTATAAGAAACTAATTGCGAAATTTAACTCTTTCTAACTGTTCAAAAGTTATTTTAAAAACAGGCGCTTTCGATATCAGCTTAACACGGACTTTGCATTTCCCAATTTACCAAGTTATTAAAACAAAACACCAAAAAAAGTAACATAATAAATTTATATACTCACTTTGCATATTTTTTTCAAAAAATTAATAATGAACAATGAATTCAAATAAAATAACCCAAGGCGAACATGTTTTCAAATTGTCCTCAAATTGTTAAAAAAAAAGCAAATTACCAAAAAGGTGCCGATTTTTCAAAAATTCTATATCCCGATTGGCTGAAAGAAGAAGCGAAATCAGTGATGCAAAATTCTTCAGTAGGTTCTAGGGGCGTAAACACTCCTTTGAAATGATTCTTACCTCATTCGTAAGTTGAGCATATATGTACATATGATAAGGGTTTGAAAAATCACAAATATCTGTTGTTAATTTGCGAAACTATACAATAGCGTCTGAAATGTAAATTTTGATTATCACGCTTCATCCTTCAACACCCAAGTCTCCCGGTTTAACATTTTCACATTGATTATAGCCGATCAACCAAGTTTAAATATTACCTACACGTTACGCCTCCTTTAACAAATGTGAATACGTAGGCACATATACATATTTACAAGTGTGGCTTTGTCCTTCGTAAGAACACTCTGAAGCAAAAGCTTTCCCAAAGACAGTCGAACTAATGACTGTGTGAGCTACTACCCTAATGAAGTGGAAAGTCGAACTAGTCTGAAAACTGTAACTACGTGGTCGGTAAACAGCAGTTAACATCTTTCAACTTAAAATCGGTCGACTTTCATTCATTCGTTTTGATTATTGAAATCATTGTTGTGAACACAAACGTCTGCAAACTTTGGTCTACATTGTAAAAATATTATGCAGGGTCCTTGTAAAATTTTTAGTTATGTAGATGCGCCGAGGATTATACGATTTTCACCCATTACGCAATGGCATCCACTTAGACTGCTTATGATTTCGAGGGCGGCATCCTTGGCCGAATAGCCACTCCCTATAGTCACTCCCAAGGTGCTTCTCTGGTGTAGCTCGGAAGCAGAGCTCCACAAAAGCATCCATTGGGAAGTCTTCGGAGCTACGCCTAGAGCTTCTAGGAAGGTGACGTCGACGAAGGTATGAGTCGCAGTCCTATATCTTCTGTGCTGGCATGTCAGGCGGCGTGGTAGCGACTGGTCGTCGGGATTGCTACTGTTCGCACATCGGCAATTGTAGCTCTTAAAAACAGCCGAAAAAACTGAATGCGCCCTGTGCCACGAGAGGCAACCGTAAGTCGCCTTTGTGCGGAACCAACAAGGAGCTACAAAAAATTAAGGAAATTGTGTTCCCGACGATAATTAGGAGTTAACCCCAGGTGAAGCTACGCTTTACACGAGATATACAGACAAAAGTGTGACCATTTTATAAATCTCTATTTATTTTCAGCAGACGCAGCAGTACCAATTCCAAAGACTGAGGTCAGGTTTCAAAAATTTTTGAAATTTGATATGTAAGGTTAAACAAAAGCGTGGATAGGACACCGCCCTTGTCTAATTCTTATGGGTTTAGATATTACGTTCCTGAATTGCACCAATGCCTGTCGACCAGAGAGATAATTTGTGGTCCACCTTTTGAGACCTAGAGGAAGGGAGCACACTTCCAAGTCATTCAGTAACGTGCTGTGGTTGACTGCTTCAAACCCTTTTGATAAGTCTAGTGCTGCAAGTATTGTTCGGTTGTGCGGTGGGAGACGAATGTAAGGGAACATACATACCCAATTTCAACAAGATGTCTTAAAATGTACTGAAGTTATCGATTTCACTTTCGTCCCGATCAGACAAATTTCCTGATCTAAACGCTGCTAGCATCTCCAACTGAACCACCCTTCTATTTCGTGGTTTCCCAATGGTTTGTATACGGTAGATGATATCACTGATCTTCTTCACAACTTTGTACGGGCCTTTCCAACTGCACCAAAAATTGGATGGAAGACCTATCCGCCGGTGAGGGTTGTATAGCAGTACCAAATCCCCCTCCCGGAAACCTTCCGAATTATTGTTCTTGTCGTACCCTGTGTTTCATCGTAGTACTCATTCGTGATTCGTTCCCTCACACTCTGTTGTTTGGCCAAAGAACTACTTCATAGAGCTTGGGCTTGACTGACTGGCTTTGAATAATAAGTATCGTTCCCACGTTTCACGACAGTAGTGCGCCCTGGCTTGAAACTACCCTCGCGTTCTTTCTAGGAAATTCTTTCCTTCGTTTTTGTGCGTCCATTTGGTTTTGTCAATGCCAGTGTTTCTCTCGCAGGTACCTTTAATTTCGCTTTATTTGGCCCATTCAATCCATCAACCTTTGCCAATCTACTGCCTTCGACTTTGGTGGTCTCTGTCCAATCGGCTCCACCAGCACTCGCTTACTTCTGAACCCTTTCTCAAAACTGAAGTTGAGTGGTACATCCTGGTTCTTATAACGCATAACCCTTCTCTGCATATCGATCCTAATATCATGGTCGACTGAGAAGTCCGCGCTCAATATGACTTCATCAACAATCTTTGCCACAACGCATTTTTGTAGAACCATTGCCTTCCCAATTAAGACTTCACAGATCACTTCTCCCCGGACTTGGTTATACTCGCCAGTGACAGTACGCAACCTTGCTCCAGGTAATGACTTTACTCTCCTGTTGACCAAATCATATCGGATCAAAGAATGAGATGCGCCCTTATCTACAGTCAGTACACGTTCTTTGCTATCCACATTCTCTCTGACGGTAAGGCTGCTTGATTTCCTTCCAATTTGCGTGACAGATATCACAGGACATTCAATAGCTGGAGCTAGTTTCGATCTCCATATCTTACTCGCTCTTGCTTATCCCCTCCAGCTTTGTTATTAAGACCACCCATGATGTTGAAACCACTAGGATCAAGATCGCAATGACGTGCAATGTGACCGGGTTTCCCGCATTTGAAGCATTTGATAACTCTTTCACTCCGCTTTTGCGATCCTTTCAGCGCCTCCAATATTTTGTTCACCCAGTCTGTCCTTTCTACCTCCACACTGCGTGCTTTCAATGCTGGCTTATCCAGAAGCGATGCTGTTTCCTGAATCAGAGTATGTGATACCGTTTCTGTGAATGTAGGTTGTGGGTTTGCGTATGTCGCTCGCTTCGTTTCGATATCCCGTATTCCATTAATAAAGCTCTGGATTTTTACTCTTTCGGTATATTCCACGGGTGCGCTGCATTCGCTAAATGTGCCAGCCTTTCAACATCCGACGAAAACTCTTGCAATGTTCCACCAGGCCTCTGAATGCGGTTCAGTATCTCCCTTTGGTATATCTGTCTCCTATGCTCGATTCCGTATCGCCTCTCGACAGCCACCATCAATGCTTCATAACTGTTCCGTTCGTACTCTGGAATAGTCTGTAAGATTTCAGCTGCATTCCAGTTGTTCACTGCTGACGTCTCCTCAAACTGAAGCTTGAATACCTGGAAAGGAACAGAACCGTCAAAGGATGGAGTTTTTACTTCGGATTAGGCGTTGAAGTGACTGGGCGCTCCAATTGTAATTCCTAGATCCTAACTTTCAAAGCATCCATCTCTGCCTCTATTTTATCCTGTCGACCACTGAAGCCTTCATGAAACTGGGTTAGTTTTTCTTCCATATGCGCTTCCAGTTTAAGGATATACGGACTTCCTGCCCTTCTAGTTGTGTGGAGATCTGAGAGGATATCTGTGCTGAAATTTGTGCCGACATTTCGGAAATACGCGTCTCCTGTGCTTCAATCTTAAATGTTATTCGCGTCTCTTGGGATTCCATCTGTGATGATATATACGTTTTCTGTTCTTCCAGATAAGTTTCCATCTTGGATGTTATACGGTTCTCCTGGGATTCTAGTTGAGATGCCATATATGTCTTCTGGGATTCTAGTTGAAATGCCACTGTCGATGTTTGAGCAGATATTGCAGCCAATATCATGTTCAAGTCTGTGCTCGTTACTGTCTGCGATGTTTCGTTTTTCTCTTAAATTTTTGTTGTTGTCTCGTCCCCACCAGGATGAAAGACAACATCATCCACATTAATTCCTTCCGACTCCATTGTCTCTCGTAGCCGTACTTGAAGTTCGATCTTATTGCCGGTTGTATTCAATCCACGGTTTTCCAACTCCTTCTTCAGGTGTTGGATCCTTAATTCACTTAAATTTGCCATGTCCAAGTTGTATTCGAAATCTTCGGAATTTATTCAACAATTCCTCTTCTGACACCTATTGTAATGAATTTATAGAAACTCCGCTTATTTTGCACTTTCTACTAACGTTCGTATCGCTAAATTGTTGAATAAATAACTCCAATATTCAATAATGCAAAATGGTCATTATTTCACTACTTTGAAAATACTCCACAATAACACTTATACTTCGCAACTGATAGCGTGCTTAAATCAAACTGATTCTGCTTACTCAGCTTTTGCTCCTTTTATACTCTCTGCTGTGTGGTTCGCATACTTTTAAGCGTTTCTTCTTCTAGAATTTACTACTTTTTTGCCAGCTATAAACTCACCAGCTAAAAACTACAGATGCACGTTTATAGCTTCTCGCATAGCCATAGGCGCGTGTATATGTGAGTGACACTTCCACCGATAATTGCATACTTTTGTGAGTATCTCAGATATATGCATGCGTTTGTGTATATCTCTCCGCTTCTTGTATGTACATATGTGCAGACATAATGATTAATTTGTTTTATGTAGCTACAAGTGGCTGCTTAGTATCGGCTTAGAGATGATAGTATGCCTTAGTGTTGCTAATATTCGTCACAATATACAAAATAAAACTAAACAAACTTATTAAAATAATCCGTAAAGGTTTCGTAGTTTCGACGATTTGTCAAAGTTTGAAGGGGCAGAAATTGGTAAGGGGTCTTATATTGAGGTAGTACACTGGAAAGTACACGAAGAATCGTCAAAAAAAATATATAACTCAACAACAAAAAATATATAGCATTTAAGAAATCTAACGGAAGTAATTATGCATGTACGAAGTAAACTACACACGTGAAGAAATACACAAAATTTGTTTTGAAAAGATTAATCCGATTTTGATGCAGGTGAGTATTAAGAAAGATGTGAAGATAAGATAGAGGGGAAGGGGGGATGAAAATGGCAATGTATTCGGAAATATGACCTTGTAGCTGAGATTAAAGATTGTGGTGCAATGAAGATGATAAAAAATAAAAATATGGTTAAAAAAACGAAAAAACACGCAAATATGGTGCCGTTTTAGTATTACAATCCCCTTAGACAGCGAGTTATTTAATCACTGCCGCGAGTCTTCAATAATTGCCGCTAGATGGGTCTAACTCTCCCTTGCGCGCCTAGCCTAGAGAGTTACAAACAAGTATATATACAAGTATTGTTTCATTATTATTATCAAATACGTCCAAAAATGGCGTATTTCATTAACTAAACCACTCCTACTTACTTACTTACGCCATCCAACAAGGCGCACCAGTCGCTTCTTCTCTCTGCCAACCGGCGCCAATTGGTCACACCATTAAACCACTCTACCTTTCAGAAATTTGCTCCTTCCATCTAGGTATGCATATGTGGTGCATGTATGTAGGTATATTGCAAGAATTTTAGTCAACATTTGTTCAAATTTGGTTTGGAGGCAAACGGCGTTGTGCCATCTTCAGGGTCTTTTTCATGGTGAGAAGTTTCTATCGTTCTATTTCGCAGATATATGTGTTGGCATTGTCAGAATGGGTGTGTATGTATGTGTCATGAACGTACCTAGCGGAAAGATACCTGCTTTGAGATAATTTTAGTGCTTATTCGGAAATGGGCTGGTTTTATTTTGTTAGTTCTGAAATATGGATGGTTTTTGTTAACGTTTGCAAATGGGTATAGGTTTTATGTAGATTCAAAATCGGCAGTAGTTTTCATCGATCAATTTGTGAGTTAGTTAAGGCAGGTAGAAGTCAGTGGTTCTAGTAATTTGATCTATTCATTGTTATTGTATTTTTGTGTACTGCCTTCGGGATTGCTATGATTTTTGTAAACCAGTTTTAAAGGTTCGAATATTGTGCGTAGTGTTTATCTGCACGTCAAGCGTCGATCATATGCTTGTACGTGAAGAATCTCGATTGTTTTATTATTAATGTTAGGGAACAGTTATACCATGTGATTCGCAAGTACTTAAGCTTGTGTACGCTATAGCAGCTAACGGGATCCTTCGAGTTAGTGCTGATTCCTAGCTTCCGCTCTTTATTGTTGGATGTTGTATTGTTTTCGAAATTTTTCGGACCTATGTATAGGTTTTCTATACCATTTCCAGTTGTAAATGTGAAAGCGTCACTTGGAAGTAAGAATAACCAATTGTGAATGAGAAACCGTCATATGAAAAATGAGAATAGTTACTTGTAAATGATAAGCGTCAGTTGGAAATAAGATTTGTGAATTTAAAACTATATTAGTCAATTGTAAATTAGAAATTGTCAAATGTAAATAAACGTCATACAAAATTCGGAATAGTAAATCATAAAGCCGAGCGCGGTATGAGAATAGTCATTTGTAAATGGGAGAGCATGAAATGAAAATGCGAAAGCTTAATTTGTATTTGAGAGTAGTTGCTTGGAAATGAGAAAGCGTCACATGGAAATGAAAACAGTCAGCTGTAAATGAGAAAAGTGAATTTTTAATGCGAGAGCGTCATATGGAAATGAGATTGGTCAATTGTAAATGCGAAAGCGTCATATGGAAATGAGAATAGTCAATTGTAAATGAGAAAACAGAAGCTAAGTAATTTTCGAATTTATGCTTCAATTTATATAAAGGGTGTTTTTGACCCCAAGCTCCAGATTTTGTGGTTCCATTGAGAATCCCGAGTTCCCGGTTTTACTCGACTAGATTTAAAACTTGATGCACGTAAGTGTAATATACTGTGGCGAATGTAAGCAATTTCGACGCGTCACTGTGCTGCTAGTAAATAAATTCACAAAAACATCAAAGCAAGCAGCCACACATACATGCAAACAGGAAAGCTAATGGCCGAAACACAATGAAGTTTTCCATATAAAATCGTTTAACGCAATCGTATGCATGCCAGTAACATCGCCAAAATCAAGCAAGATGTTGCGTTTGTAAATAGGAAGGAACTTCAGACTTGACAATTGAAGTTTATTTCGCTTTGCCCATTCACATACAAAATTTTGCGAATCACTGTTATAAGTATTCTCACTTTACAAGAAATATACTTGTGTAACATATTTTGTATCCTATTCATTTTTTAATGTCACAGTTAAAAAACAAATGTTAGAAAAATTACCAAACGAGTGGGAAAAATAATATCACTTACAAATTGTGAAAGCACTCTTTGCCAAAGCAAATGTCAAATTCTTCTTCTTATGATTTGCTTGCAACAAATGTTTTAAGATGGCTACGTTTTCATGTCAGATTGCGCTAGTGTCGTTCGATCTGCCGTTCTCCAAAAACATACGTGCATTTTACTCATAATGCATAAGATTGTGTTTAACGCATCTATATGAAAAGTGCTTATGTGACTGGGCTTTAAATACCTGATACATAAAGGAGAAATAAATAAGCAGCTGTTCGAGAAGGTTGTTCGTGAAATGTCTAAATCCTTAGGGAAATATGCAAACGAAACCACAGAGAGTATAAAAGCAGCGCAAGCTGAGGAGTAACGAACCAGTTTGCTTTTAAATACGCTTTTAGTGAAGTACGGGAGTATTGTGATTGTGAAGTACTACTGCCACAGTAGAATTGTAAGTAAAGCACATTTTGCCATACTGAATATTTAATTTATTTATTCGACAGTTCTGCGATTCGAACGTTAACAGAGGGTGCATAATAATTAGGAATTTCCAAGAAATATTTACAATACTATGATATTGTCAACAGTGAGAGGTATTTAGAAGACTAGTTCAAAAGTCATAAGTTATTAAATTTACGATAGTTTAACCTAAAAAGACAACATAACTGACCAACAAAATACTTTCTCTTCCATTTCTGCTGAAATATAAATCTTTATATCAAACATCTGGTTTCTTTAGTGCTTACCAACTTAACTACACAGTCAGTAGTCCTTCCCTCAAGTACCCTTAACATACGAACACACAAAACTGTCTAAATCGCTTTGTGTTTGTTTGAAAATCAATTGGCAAGAACATATATGGGTAAGCCGCTTTGTCACAGGATTAACCACCACAAGTTACCGACATCCCCTCTTACACAAGAGAGTCAACCAAGCTCCATTAATCGCTTACTTTTCGCTCTTTAATGCTTGTTAGTATTGCACTCGTTTTTGTTACGGGCATCTATGCTGTTGTCCTTTTGCCAAAAAAAACTTTGCAAACAAAGCAGAAAAAATGGATTTATTGGATTAAAAAACAAAAAATACAACAACAAAAAATAACAACTAAACATGTGAATCGTTGCTACCAAGTTAAGAGATTAAAATTGTGGTTAGGTTAGCAGTGAACGACAAGCCGTGAAGGTGACAATAGCCAACAGGAGGCAATGCCAATGGTCACCCACATGCATCGAAAAAACTACAACAAAGAAACTAAAAAACAAACAAATTTACTTAAACAAAAGAAGAGAATATGGATTGCTTAGAGTTCGACAGTATAAGTCCTTGTTTACAGTCTCTTGTTTACATTGATTCTAAACAAAAAGCAGATGAATACCAAAAAAATAAAACTCAAACTAAAAAGACAAAGCACAGTTGACAATAAGGGGAAGAATTAGTTTAAGGTAAATAAGCGGCTTCATTACGAAACGGACGATTAAACACTAGGCTGTAAGGATTAGGAATGCAGGAGAAGAACCATATACCATATATGTACATATTGTTACGAATATTAGCACAACTAAGGAGTGCTGCCAGCTCTAAGCCGATGCTAAGCAGTGACGTGAATGCACATCAATAATTCAATTATCATGTATCTACATAAGCGAAACAATAACTGCGTCTACATATATGTACCATGTACGTGTACGAGCAGCAGAGAGTCAATGCACAAATACATGCATATATCTGAGATACTCCTATAAGTATGCAATGAGAAAAACTATAAAATTGTGCAATTGTAGTTACAGCTGAGAAGTTTGAGAGCTACTGGACTAGTAGATTCTGGAAGCGTCTAGAAGATGCGAACGAGGAAACCAAAAAATATAAAAGGCGACAGATGTAGAGGCGCTGGGAATTCAGTTTGATTTGAGTTGTCAAGCAGTTACGACTAAGACGATATCTAGCGAGCAATAGCAGTATTATTTTGAATAGTGGAGTTTCATTTGAGCTATCAGTTTGGTTATTAAGCTATTCGTTGCACAGTTTGAGTGTTATTGTGAAGTATTTTAATAAAGGCCATTTTTCCATTATTCAATATTGGAGTTATTTATTCAACAGTTTAGCGATACGAACCTAGCACAAGGGCAAATAAGAGGATTTGCAAGTAAATTCGTTACAATTGGTGTCAGAAGAGGAATTGTTGAATAAATTCCAGAGGACAACAAGGACATGGCAAAGTTCAGTGAATTGAAGATCCAGCAACTAAAGAAGGAGTTGGAGAGCCGTGGATTGAATACAAGCGGCGTTAAACTCTAACTTCAGGCACGGCTACGTGAGGCAATGGAAGCAGAAGGAATTGATGTAGACGAGTATGTCTTTTATCCTGATGAGGACGAGACAACAGCAAAAATTGAAGAGAAAAATGAAATACCGCAGACAATGGCGAACACAGACCTGAACATGATGTTGGCTGCAATATCGGCACAAATGTCCGAAATGTCATCACAAATATCTACCAACATGTCGTCACAATTGGCATCCCAACTGGAATCGCAAAAGACAGAAATAACATCTCAACTGTCATCACAGATGGAATGTCAAGAGACACGTATAACATCAAAGATTGAATCACAAGAAACACGTATATCCGAAATGTCGTCGCAAATGTCATCTCAGCTGGATGCAGGATAGCATCCAAGATGGAAACACAGCTCGAAGAACAGAAGACATATATGGCATCCCAACTGGAATCACAGGAGGCACGTATTTCAGAAATGACGTCGCAAGTGTTATCTCAACTGGAAGACCAAAAGACATATATGGCATCTCAATTGGAAGCGCAAGAGGTACGTATATCTGAAATGTCGGCAGAAATTTTGAAACAGGTATCATCAAAACTGGAAGCGCAGGGTGCAAAAATGGCTCAATTTCAGGCAGAAGTAGATGATTTAAAAGGTCGTATGGAGCAGTTACAACTAAAGCGCCCAGCTGTTTCAGCGAGTAATCCAAAGGTAAAGACACCATCCTTTGACGGTTCTGTTCCTTTTCAGGTCTTTAAGCTACATGTTGAGAAGACCGCAGCAGTGAACCAATGGAATGCTGAAGATAAAGTTGCAGCTCTGTTCGTGGCACTGAAAGGGCCTGCCGCGGAAATCTTACAGGCCATCCCAGAGTACGAGCGGAACCACTACGAAACATTGATGAGCGCTTTAGAGAGACGTTACGGAAGCGAGCATAGGAAACAGATATTCCAAATTGAGTTGCAAAACCGCTACCAAAAAGCAAATGAGACATTGCAGGAGTTTGCTTCGGGGCGTCTCATTCCTTGATTCGATCTGATTTGGTCTACAGGAGAGTAAAGTCATTACCTGGAGCAAGGTTGCGTACGGTCACAGGCGAGTATAAACAAGTCCAAGGCGAAGTGGTATGTGAGGTATTAATTGGAAAAGTCATGACTCTACACAAATTCGTTGTGGCGGAGATCGTTGATGAAGTCATATTGGGAGTGGACTTCTTGGTTGACCATGACATCAGGATCGATATGCGGACAAAAATTATGCGC
>JARSSU010003627.1:0-19188 GCA_029619165.1 Eurosta solidaginis
TGCAACCTCTGCCAATTACCCTCTGCGCATATATTTATTCTTTCCTGCAGTACATACTTTGTATGTTTGCTTGTACCGAAGCTATGCTTTTTTGTTTTTTGCAAGTTCTTTTATGAAAATAATTAACCAACGAGTCTTAGTTGTTGTTGTTCTGTGTGGAGTTTTCGTATTGCTTAATGTATGAATCTATTTTTAAAGCAAGTTTTAAATTTTAGTTTATGGAATATTTTAGGATTTAGCATTGCTTAAATTTTTTCACAAAATATTCTACATATTACAATTGTTATTGTTAAGTTTTGTTAAGAACCTACAAAGTTTTATATTAAGAACTCACAAACATATCCGTACCACCTGAAAAGACGGGTACCGGTGCGTATACGTAACATTTGTTTTTATTACTTGGCACAGAAAAGGATAGTTACATACATACATAATGTGATGATAGCCATAGAAGCTAGTGCTCTTTTCTTGTTAGTGTTAACATTTACTTTAAGCCTAAATATATAATAATAATACATACATACATACATACATACACCCATACCGATCCGGAAATAAACAGATCCTACAAGCTGCCAGATCACTGTAGCGTTTTCCAAGTGAAAGTTTTTGCCGTAACCAAAGCAGTAAAAACATTGGAAGAGAATAGCTTAAACTGCAGTAGTATTAACTTTATATTGACAGCCAAGCAGTAATTAAGGCAATAATCTCGCATAGCACAGCATCTAAAAGTATGTAAGCCATCCCTGGAAAGAATTAGGACGGGGAAAAGCATATATCATTAAAAAGAGAGGACTGTAGACTCATGACGGCTATTTTACGAGACACTACCTTCTAGCGCTACATGTGATAGCACATGTAGAAGTGCGGGTTGCAGTAGGAAACGATCCAGCACTTTTTGTGCTCGTGCACTTGCCAGGCTAAGACTCCAGCTATAAGGAGTGATGCAGCTCTCTGATCTAGAAGCAGCAAGTGTGCAGGTCCTAGAAAGCTTATAGTGTTTGCCAAGACGACGGAGTTATTTTATAATATAGGTCCTGGTTTTTTAAAAGGGGTTTTTCAGTTTGGTCGTTAAATAAACTTCTACTAACACTAAGGACTCATTCAGTCTATCTGAGGTCCTCATGTACCAGCCATTCAACCTAACCTAACCTATACATATAATAACATACATACATAATTTTAACAGGTCGATATATGTACATTGAAGATATTTAAAAAAAAATTATAGTAGCGGTTCTTAGCGGGTTTAAAATTGTGCAGTTTTTAAAATTTTGTCTCTCTGTCTGTCTGTATATTTGTACTCGCATCACTCAGAAACCACTGCATAGAATTGTTTGCAATTTTTGCTGTTGCAATAGACGAAGTCTAGTCTTAGTATTGAAAGCTGCTGATGAAGGCTTTTACAAATTTCCGAGATTAAGGCGAAAATGTGATTCATGAGTAATATTATAAATAAAACTAGAAACGAGGAAGCCGCATTAGTACTTCTGAAGGGGTTCAATGTTACTTGGCTTTCGCATCCACCAAACTAACATCCTTCGGTAATGCATTTAAGTGGTGCATTTGAAAAACGACCCGGAGTGTATTTTGTTGATAAAAACTTAAGAGAATACATTAAAGATCCTAGCCGTACAACATTTTTAGATTATTTAAATCTAGGTAAAGAAGATAACCAGAACTTGTCTATACAATGACGAGCCGCCATATATATACCATAAGCAGAGCACAATGTCCAGATGCTACTTTATGTGTGAGAATTTAAAACGTTCTACTTAAAATCCGCCATGGGTTTAAGTCCCAAGTCGAACTGATTAGTAGCTCTACCAGATAATCAAAGTAAGGTTATTCCTTCAATGCAGCAACTCATTTCTTCCTTTTATGGTAAGCGTAACAACAAGTTCTTGGTTGTGTCAGCGAGCTATACCTAGGCCCAAAAATTAACAATCAGCTAGCATAATTTATAATAATTCGGAAGAAGTATATAGAGAGGAAGTTTACGCAAGGGTACAAGTCTAAAATGGACAAAGCTTCAAAATATTGTTATAGAAACAAAAGTTTGTATAAGTTGTGGAGCCTTTATATCAGGCATAACCATAGTGCCAAACAAAGATGCTAATTAAGGTACATTGGATGAGTTTTCCATGATCGTATGCACGCAGAACTGTATGTCACTTGCCCACCGGTAACTAGATTCAAAAATTTCTTTGTAGTTTGCAGTTTTGAATATATAAGACCCAATTGCAGAACGGCAAGTTATCTATTTAACTCGGAGTTAACTTGACATGATATACATATTTAACAAATTTTTTTAATTAACTCTGAGTTAAAAAAAATAACTTGCCGTTCTGCAAGTGTGCCTAAATCGTTTAAGGCAACCCAAAAATAAAAGTAAAGATTCTTCCCTGAAAGTATTTCTATCGCGTAAGTCACTAGTTCGATACGACATTTCTGAAGAAATCATCGCTAGAGATATACCAATTGCGTTGAGTTCTTAGCAGTCTCGGGAAGAACTGTTCCTTAAAGCCAAACGACATTTAGATATGAGAGCGACACAGCATTTGGAAACTATTTCGATAGAAATGGAATGGAAGAAGTTACTAAAGCGATAAGGACGAAAAGTGTCGAGGAAGATAATCAGCCCAATTCTAAACAAAAATTCCGTGCGAGTTTTTCCTTCTCCCATTCTCGTACTCGAAATATAAATTCTTTGTAAGTTTTTTCCCTTCTCCCTTTCCTTCTATTCTGAACAATGTTCGAAAAAGCAGAAAACGGTTATGGGAGAAAAGTAGGTATTATGAATGTGAGTGAGAGGGAGATTTCTCTACCATTTCTTAGGAGTTTTTTCACTTGTTAAATTAAAGTAAATTGGTAAATTGGTTATTTTAAGAAAGAACATTAGTTTGTACAAATTTGCGCTAAAATATGCACATTCTACCCCAATGTTCTTTATTTTACGTCGAAAAGTGTATTGTGATGAATATTAGCCACACTAAGGGATACTATCATCTCTAAGCCAATACTAAGCAGTGACTTGTATGCACATCAATAAATCAATCGTTATGTCTATACATATGTCTATACAAGCAGCGGAGAGCAAACGCACAAACACATGCATATATCTGAGATACTCCCAAAAGTAGGCAATAATTTGTGCAAGTATCACTCACATATACACGCGCATAGGAGAAGCCATAAACGTAGTTATAGCTGGTAATTTTATAGCTGGTAACTACCTAGTAAATTCTAGAAATAGAACCACCTAGAAATATGTCAACAAGGAAACGAAACAGTATAAAAGCAGCAACAGTGAGGCACGACAAATCAGTTTGATTTAAGCAAGCTATCAGTTGCGAAGTATAAGTGTTATTTTCAAGTAGTCTAATAAAGACCATTTTTGCATTATTCAATATTGGAATTATTTATTCAACAGTTTAGTGATTCGAACGTTAGCAGAAGATTTGAAATAAGCGGAATTTCAGTAAATTCGTTAAAATATCATAAGCAACGGAAGAGTTCTTGGTATAATGCAGCCATCCAGAAATTGCGCAAGGATTTTTTAAGAAGGCTTGAATAGATTTGGCATATGACGAAAGACGAATTCAATTCAACTTGGCCGCCAGAAAATTGCTTTGCTGAATGGAAGCAGGCCACTCCAACGGATTTGTGTTATCCTGTCGTCTTCTTCTTCTTATGCTCCTCTCTTGATGTTGCTGTGGCACCAATTCATTACTCATTTCAATGAATACCACATGAAATGCAATACTGTCCATGTTTATTATTATTATTTATGTTAAAATATAATTAAAATTACAAATTAACCTATTTATCTGCACTAGCTACCAGGGCTATCGGCTTGCATTGTTTATACTTTATTTCTTAATTCAAACGAATCGCAACAATAATTAGGCTTTTCAATTTTTTAAACAAAATAATAAATGCGCAACGAAATTTCAATTGACAAAACAGCTGACTTCGAAAATTCGAAATTCTCATTCCCCAAATATTTTTCTCCCTAGGAGAAAGAATTTTTCCACGAGAATAAAAAAATCCGCGAGAACCAAATTCCGAGGGAATATTTAGAATTGGGCTGAATATTTATGTATCGTGAGAGTAACTATTTTGATAGGAAATTTGGTAAGTAGAAATTTGCAAAGGAGATGTGAGAGAATCTTTCAAAAGAAGTGAAATGAAATTTTGGAAGCTATTTGTGCGACAGAGCAAGAAACCGTCGCCAATGTCTTGCCAAAGCTGGGTTAACAGGAAGCGCCACTGAGAGGTCAAGTAATCCAAGGATCCGAACCAATTTGTGTCCCATAAATAAGAGCACGAAAAGATGTTTCTGTGAGATTATAGAGTAGAGAAAAATGCTGGGTTTCGCTCAACCTTTTTAATATTTGCAACAACGTTCTTATTGAAGGAAAATTCAAAAGGTACAATTAATTGTTGCTGAAATATCTGTTTGCAAGAAAAAATTCTGTTATGGTATTTTTTTGTTTGTGAAATGAATTTATATCGCCCTAGTAACTGCAAAACGTATCCAATTAGCTACTTCTTGACCATAGACGATAAAATTATCTGCAAATTGCTGGCAGGGTTTATTACAAAGTTCCAGCATACAAAAAACCGGGTGGTGTCAAGTCTAAAATTTTTACAGTTTTTATCACTATCTTAGTTTCCGACGCAAGTTAAGTGCCAAATATGAATGTTATCTGTACATAAATTTATGCTTATCCCATATCTATGCATTGCATGAATTCTGACGCTTTGAACGCTATCTCATCTAGCTGAATATACATATTGCAGTCGCGTGACGTCATGGCATGAAAAGGTCATATACACATCTTTAAGCATTTACATGCATACATATGTATGTATGTACATATATATTGTACACATGAATATAAAACAGCGACTGCAGAATACAAATTTTTACAAACTCAATTTTTTCAGTTATTTTAAAATAATTTTATGAAATTTCAGCATACGAGTAAAAACAGCAAAAGTCACCGATGCAGATGTACTGGGATTAGCAAGAAATCTATATCGAATCGAGCTACATAAGCTGTATTTCGCTGCAAACTATTACAATTAAAACACTAGCTAGCTTACCGAATTGCATGGAAAGCAACAATAAAAAGTAATCGAGTTGAGTTGGCTAAGCAGTTTCAACTGAAACTGAAACCGCTTAGGTAATTGTCGACGTGATTGATAGTGTTGTTTAGTGTTGCATATTCAAAAATAGGGCACTATTGTGAACGAGCGAATGAAATGAATATACGAATGTGCAGATAAACAAAAATAACAAAATAACAGCGTGGCGGCAGGCATATATGTAATACTTCTATATCGCTACTACTGAACTGTGCAGCCTGTCAAACATTACAGTGCAGATATACAACGAGAGAAGGAGACAAAATCTCAAGGCTGTCGTCAAATTTTTGTAAAAAAGGGGATTTAATATATGTATATTTCAATAAGCCGTCTTGCTTCTATCAATGTTGTACATTAGGCTATTTCGTTCTCCAAATGAAAAAGTAAGCTTTTGTTTTCCATTAGACCGATTTTCTGGGAAAGTAAACCAAGTAGTGTGTGTCAAATATTGCAAGCACTGGGGTCTTGCGGGGTTCATGACATATTATAGTAGCTGCTGAAAATAGTGTCATTCAATTTTAGTCGTTTTAAATTAAACTTTTCGCTCTTTTTATAAAACGTTGTGAATAAAAAAAATATGGTCGGAAGTAGTTCAGCAAACAAAAAGGTAAATATAACGTGTTTGTTGCAAATAAAATTTAGTCGTTCAAGTTTTATCTATTAGAAAATTAGCTATAATATCATAACACGTAAAGTTTTTAAAAAAGTTATGTTCCAACTAGCAGTTATGTGAAAAATAAATGTGCCGCAAAAATCGTATGTAACGTTAGCAGTGCAAAACCAAAAAAGTTTTTTTAAAACATGTTAAAATACGTTTTCATTTAATTTGTTTATATATTTTCTTAATACTATACGTATATCTTGCGTTCCAATTAAAAAAAGTTTAATTTCCAAAGATTTGAAGACATTGTTAGCTTAAATAATATGTAACGTTAGCAGTGATTTTTTATTTAAAATAAAATTGTCCCTTTCCGTTCCCTTACACAGGAGAGGAAAGCTAAGCAAAATAAAAAATATAAAGAAAACCTGAAGAACTCGCCTCAATATAGGGACTACAAAAAAAAACAAGCGGCATTAATGAAGAAATATAGGGAAAAAAGAGAGCAGATGTGAAAAAATTACCACTGAAAGCCATGAATGAAATTCAAAAAGCAAATCGAGAAGCTGTTCGTGAGAGGGTAAGAAAGTGTCGGGCAAGAATGAGATTGGCTAAAGATAATCATGAAAATGTAGCTGTTAGCGACGATGATAAGAGTGAACGCCACACGGCCTACAAATCTGTCCAGTCGCTAGGAAAGGCTGTCTCTAAAGCAGTTCAAGCCCTTCCACGTTCGCCAACGAAAAAAAACAGAAGTTCTTTCGAGAATAATTTTAAGTTTGGAAAATTGGGAAAAAAATAAATTGTCGGGTGAACTGATTCCTCCAAAAAAGACCTATTCTCCAAACGTGGAAATCAATTCTGACATCACCAAATTTTATGAAAGGGATGATATTTCACTCACTTCGCCAAAGATTCGGAACGTTAAAAAATACCAGTGCGCCAATACTGGGGATAAGGTTCTACTGCCAACAAGGCATATGCTTCTATCAATCAGAGAAGCATTTGCATTATTTGATGAAGACCAAATAAGTAAAGGAAGAGGTATTGTGGCTCATACTAATACACGTTTTGAAATTTCTTATTTGTTGTTAATCTTATTGCAGATACTTGTTCCTTATCTCATTTTACTCGGACACGGCCACAGTATGTGAAGCTAGCAAATAACATGCCACACAACATGTGTTTGTGTACATATCATTCCAACTTCATAGAAGCCGTTACAACTTTATGTAAAAAAGTTCAAAACATACCTAATTATGACAATAGTTTTGTTAACCACTTTCTGTGCAAAGAGTCGTCGATAGCGTGCTGGTATGGTAATTGTAAAAAATGCTCTGGAAAATTCGTATCTAAGATGGAGGAATTTGTACTAAACACTCCGTCTACTTCAACGCTTAAATGGCCGGCATGGGAAAAAGATGTTTCAACGAAGCGGGTAGAGAAGAAGGAGAAGAGTGGAAATATGGATGAGTTAATTAATTATGTAAATAAGTTATGGCCACAGTTTTTAAAACATAGCTTTAACAAACGTGAGCAGGCGTTAACATTCAATGAATTTGATCGGCCGAGAGCTTTAAGCACGGCGTTAGTTGGCGAAGGTCTTCTTCAAATAGATTTCGCCGAAAATTATGTTTGCGAAGCACAGGACGAAGTACAAAACGCTCATTGGAATCAGCGTCAACTTACTTTATTTACAAGTGGTTTTTACTATAACAACGCCTTTCAGGCAAAAGTTTACGTTTCTGATAACCTAAGTCATACCAAAGATACTATAGTTACTTATCTATGGAAATTACTTTCAAGTCTACCATCATCGCTTAAAATTTTAAAAATTTGGAGTGATGGCCCGTCTTCTCAGTTCAAAAACAAGTTTATTGCTGCTTTAATTCCGTACTTGGAAATAAAATTTGGAATAAAAATATTTTGGAATTATTTTGCTACCTCGCATGGCAAAGGCTGTGTGGTTGGAATAGGGGCTACAGTAAAAACCGTTGTAAGAAAACATGTCATAGCCCGAAATATAATCGTTAACTGTGCAGTAGATTTTAAAAACGCTTTTTATTTGACGACATCCAAAATCGTGGTTGAAGCAGTAAAGAGCGACGAATTTGTTAACATAAATAATGATATCGAAGAAGCTCAGTTGTTTTCAAAAGACAAAAATGTACAAAATATTTCAAACGCCCACCAAATTCAAGCAATAAATGGCAAAGTTAGTACTTTTCCTATATAAAAACTGGTTGAGCTATCGAAATAAGGGATATCTTAAGTATTAAAGTAGACATCTAGTAATGCAATGGTGAAAGTTTCATTCAATTCCATCATTCCAATTTTTAGTGACCCGCGCACAAACATAAGGACAGACAGACAGGCAGACCGACAGAAATTTTAAAAACTGTTCATTTGGATTTCACTGGCTTCTTTTTTTTTATTTTCTGTACATCTGCAATGTACAAAGATCAACGGTTACAATTTTATTATATGTAGAGATACTCAATTTTCGCACGTGTAACGTTAGCAGTGCTTTTTGTAACGTAGGCAGTGCCTTATTTTATGTAAAATTACGTTAAAAAATCCTAAAGATTTTGGTAAAGCGGTATGCCATGACCTTGTGGCATCCTTGCTATATAACATGAAGTAAAATTGGCACGATTATCTCAGCGAGTTCGCAGAAATTAAACCAAACATGATCTGTATCTTGATCTCACTTCCAAATGATGTAACGTTAGCAGTACGCTTCACGCGCTTATAACTTTTACGGTATGGTAGCCATCAAACTAATGTTACTCATAAAATGAAGGTATAGGTCTACCTGATAGCATAAGTAGCAGAACCTTGGACGTTTCTAACATTTTTGTTATTATTTCGTATAAACTAAATAAAAACTCCATGCGAATGTAACGTTAGCAGCCGGAAAATTGGCCATTAGTATTATAAAATTTTCAAATCATATTGCAATTTAAAGACGCACGCGCAGGGATACAAGGAATATATCTCTTCATTGCGAGATGCTAATGGCACCCTTCTGGATCAATCTGACCGGAAAACAGGATTTGTTGGTATGATCGTTGCTTTAAGAAATATTTTTTCCACTATTTGAGAAGTAAAAAATTTTGGCATGACATACCTTTTAACTTATAAGCTTTATGGTTTTGCCGTAATGAAACTGTTTAGCTAGTTGAAGCATTTTTTTCAAGCTCGCTTGCAAAATAAAAACACCTATAATAAGGCCGTGGTAAAATCTGCTAACTCCACTTTTCACTCAAAACGACTTTTTCATACTGACAGAATGGGCAACGACTTCTGCACATATGTGGTGGTTAAGGAAAATGTGTGTCCAATTTCCAGAAGCGCTATAAAGTACGACATTTAAAACCTGCTAACTCCAACAAAACTTTAAAAACCGTCTACTTTAAATCTCAACGATTTTGTTAAGCTTTAAGTTGTTTTTTTTGTTGGCAGGTTTTCTTTTTACTAATTCATAGCGATTCGGGACATTAAACATACGCCTCTCTTTGACCGCCATGTGCAGAAATCGGCTTCTATTTCATTAGTATTAAAAAATTTATTTGAGTGAAAATTGGAGTTTTGGAAAATGGGAAAATTTAACATCATTTACTACAAATGGCACATTTACATTACGCGTTATAAGCCGTGATCGAAACTCATTTTTTAAATCACAATAGCTATGAAATGGTGGATCGGATTAATTGTATATGCGACCCAGCGACAAACAATACTTATTAGATCCAAAAAATATTATAATTTTTAGAAATAGTTTGACAGTGAAAATGGTTTTCAGTCACTGATTGCAACACGTAATACGGACCCTGTTTAAGTGCTCTTATTAACTGTATCTATTTACTAAGAACCGAACTAGATAATTATGATCTTTGTATTCTTCATTTACCCCAGCGAACATTCGGAGCCAAAAAATTGTCATGAAAGATGTCGAAATTTGAACATTGCACTCTTTATGAGCTCATATGGGAGCCCGAAATGAGTGTATTTCCCTTCTTGCAATGGTCATCTGATATGAGTCTTATTTCATACATTATATGAGTCTAAATAAGAGTTCACACTATGGTCATAAACAGCTCATAGTTTTCATTTTCTATGACTCTTTTCGGAGTCATTTATGGGCTAGGATTAGCCAGTCAAGGCGGATTTTGGTCGCATGGCATTAAAAATGGGGATGCATATCTTTAATATTGGTTGGAATATTATAGGCATAGAAGTTTCGATGCATCAGCCAGTGCAAACGAAGGAGGCAGTTTGGTTGTTACAATGCGAAAAAAGGTCGAAGTACTTACATTGTTGAAATACAGATCTTTAAAGAAATGATTAGAGAGGAACGTCCACGAGAGAAAGAGCGTCCATGACAATTTCAATCGGGAACAGCAACACATGTTATGCCGCGGCATATATGTACATTGGGTCGGGCCGATTTGTATGGACTAAAGTTAACCGATATCGCGCCATCGATTTTTCAATAGGATTTGGGCTCAGGAAAGAAAAGTTTCACTAGGCATACCCAAAAACAGAATTTTCGAGCCTGCGAAAAAAAAATGGCGAAGGGTCAATTTTTCGACCAGAACACTCCCCAAAACCCAAAAAAATATCAAAAATCTGTTGTGAAAACGTTGGCGATAACAGTTTTTTGACAAATATTTTTTGGGTTTTGGGGAGTGCTTTGGTCGAAAAATTGACCCTTTCGCCATTTTTTTTCGCAGGCTCGAAAATTATTTTTTTTGGGTATGCGTAGTGGAACTTTTTTCCTGAGCCAAAATCCTATCGAAAAATCGATGGCACGATATCGGTTAATAAATCGACCCAGTCTAATGTGCATAAATACATAGCTCATAATTTCCGTCATATCGAAGTTATAAAATGCTTCTATATGATCATATTTTCTGAGACTCATATTTCTCACATATTTCGGACATATCTCGGACTCCTAAATTAAGAGCACTCCCAGAATGTTTGAAGGGGCGTTTTTTCTCAATTTCCGATTTTCAAATGTTTCTGATTTTCAGTTTTAGTAGATTCATATTCAAAAAAAAAGAATTAACTAGCAAGGCAAAAATGACCACAAATCCATTACATATGTTGCGTTAAAATTTTATATTTCTAGCCAATCGATCATTTTTTTTATTAGTCGCGACACTGTGTCTCGCTACAAGTAAGAAAGATTAACCTAAAAAAGTGTCAGCCAGGAATGGTACCATACATAATTGCCAGCAAAGAAATACGCATAGTGAATATATTTGGCAAAATAACGGTTATGCGAATCAGCTTTTTTCGCCGGCAGTCATACTTACTTTGCCAGACGGAAGAAAATGTCGATACAGATGTCGTGAAGATAAAATTCGATAACAGTCGTGCTCACGATACCATTGTCTACTTTACTTAGTATTTACCAGGGACCAATTTTGTTAAACATTTTTTTCTGTTGAAAAAGTTTGGTTCAAAAAATTGTTCTAGGTGCAAGTTTATGTGATTATGTGATTATACCCATCACATTTTCATGACGAATCATGATCCTTTTAATATTTTTGTAATCTTTTCAAAAGTAAACTTCCAACTTTTACTTTATAAGTCCGAAAATAAAAGTTTAATCCGAACTTATATTTGTTTAGAACAATAAAAGTTTGACCTTTAACTATGGAACGGCTCATCCTAATGAAACGAGTTTCTTACCTTCTAAATATCTGGATTTGAAATTTCTCTCTATATATCAAATATTATTTCAAAACAAAATATACTTCTGTGATAAAACAATCACAGCGGCACTAAATCGATCCTTTTCTGCGGCTTACGATTCTTTCAACGAAAAACAACGTTATCTACATTGTTAACTACTCGAGATAACTCGGGTTTATCCCGGAATTTGGGCGCTTTAATAAGTAAGGGTCTGTTACAAAAACAACAATATAAATACTAAGAGAAGAGCAGGACAAATACTAAGCCCATAAAACCCGGAAATACTCAGCTAAACATTAGAATGAGGAAGAGGAAGTCAAGGTTATGTTAGGTTGAACTGGCCTGTCTATGAGGACTTTACATTGACTGAATGAATCGGTAGTGTTACCAGAAGTCTGTTTAGCGACCAAACTGAAAACCTCCATCAAAAACCTGGACTTATGTTATCAAAAACGCCTTCCTCTTGGCAAATGCTAGATGCTTTCTAGGACCTATGCCACTTGCTACTTCTAGATCTGACAGCTGTATCACTCCTTATAGCTGGAGTCTTAGCCTTGCAAGTGCAGAGCGCTTGGGTTCACGCCCTTTCTGCTTGGTCGATCATGTGCACCCTTCGTCCAATCTAATTGGGACGCCTACGGAGCATTTTTAGCTAGTTCATCCGCTTTTTCATTCCCATCTATTCCCATATGCCCTGCTACTACTTCCGCCTGAAAAACACTACACTGATTGAGAGTTTATAGAATCTGATTATTTCCGGATCAGCGCAGTATAGTGCAGACCCGCAGAGGAAGGCAAAGACAAAGGCAAATAAAACTAGGGCAGTCCGAAAACGACGAAAATATAAGGACACGGAGACACTCAAAGAAAAACGATAAGTGGAAACGGATTCGATTAAGATGAAGATTAAATGAAGACGGGTGCAGGGACAAGACCTATAACAAAGAAAGCAATGAAGATAAAGGAGACTTTAAGGTTAAGACCTCGGAAATACCGAGGACCAGAAGGAAATAAACCATAAAAATTAATATAAAAGCAAATATGACAAAGAGGAACCTGAAGATAAAAATTGAGACATGAGCAAAGACGATGAACACGAGGATAAAAAGAATACAAGGACAGCGAAGAGAAATGTAAAAATGAATGTTATGGCTGCGACGTGGGCAAATACACTAATGACCGCTCGACAATCAAATTACTTTGAACGCATCTATATAATCTTCATTCTGATGCGACCATAAGAGTCAGTTCACTAACATTCTTAATTGGAAGCTTTCAGCAATCCTTTAAATAGTCAAGTAAAATTAAGTAAGGAGGCCGCCGTGGTGTGATGGTAGCGTGCTGCGCGTACCACACCGAAGATCCGGGTTCACGCCCCAGACAAAGCAACGTCAAAATTTTTGAAACAAGTTTTTCATTTAGAATACAAATTTTCTAAGCGGGGTCGCCCCTCGGCAGTGCTTGGCAAGCGCTTCGAGTGTATTTCTGCCATGAAATGCTTCTCAGTGAAAATTCCTCTGCCTTGCAGATGCCGTTCGGAGTCGGCATAAAACAAGTAGGTCCCACCAAATTTGTAGGAAAAATTAAAAGGATTGATGCGATTAATATATTTATAGTTCGTAGGGACGTGAGCAGGAATTGTCAAAATGGATATTTGTGTATATTTATCTATATATGTGCTGTGTGTTCATTCAGAACTAAGGGTGGTTTTTACAGATCGATTTGTGTGGCTGACTGAGGCAGGTAAAAGTCAGTAATTCTAGTCGTTTGACCTTACTAAATAAGCTCAGAAGGCCGCATGTAGAACCATAAAGAAATAATGAAAGGGAAAATAATAACACCTCGACGACTATGATATATGCTGGAAAACCAACATATAAATTGGCAAACTTTTTTAAAAAATACAACATTTACACGGCGTTCAAAACATCGTATAATCTAGTGCGAAAACTAAGAACTAACACTAACTCAGAGGATCCGTTTAGCAACTACGGCGTATAAAAGCTTACCTGCGGATGCCAACACAGTTACATAGAACAAACAGGATGGCAAATAAGAACGAGGTTCAGAGAACACATTGGAGATTACAACAAAAGAAACGGAATCCGAACATTATATCAGAGTACAACTTCGCGAATCACATGGTCGAAAAATAATGTTCCTCAGCAAACATCAATAAAACAGTCAAGGTCGTTTCACGTACAAGCAAAATGCCGACGTCTGAAAACATGGAAATCTACAAACAGAAAACAAGAAACAAAGTAATCACACAAGTAAAATAGACACAACAACAAATAAATACAAAACAATAAACGCACCAAAGCAACAAACCCACAAAGAAAGTGAAACGACTAGAATTGCTGACTTTTACCTGCCTCAGTCAGCCACACAAATTGATCAGTAAACACAGCGCTTCTGAATGAACACACAGCACATATACATAAATATACAAAGCAGCAAGGGTAACAATATCTTCTCATGTACCTACGAACTATAAATACAAGAGAAACGACAACAACATATCAGAACCAAAATCAACACTGATGATCGCACAACGCCGAAACCGGTTTGCCTCGAAACCAAATTAGACAAAGGATGAAGGAAAATCGTTCCAATATACATAATTTATCCACCATGTCGAAAAATCAACAAAACAAAATAAGACCTTTCTTTGGGTTCTTGATTTATTTTTATTATTTCAATTAATTCACTCAAGCGTTTAGCTTTTAGGCTCATTAGTCACAATTTATATTTATACACTTTGCCATTTACATACATGTATATGTTTGTATATAAGAAAATGTGTGTAAACCCACTAATTCGCTGCCTTTCTAAATCCCTTTGAAGTATTTTACTTTGCGCTTATTTTTTCATTCATGTCGAAAAAAGTGATTGTGCAAAGACGATATAAAAAATTTTCCCCGATGTTGATGACGTCATACACTAATTTGCAATAGCTTTTCTTTTTATACTCACCTGAGCACAGCTCACAGAGTATATTAATTTTGTTCGCAATACGGTATCCTGTAATGGCATAAACTAATCGAGATAGATATAGACTTCTATATACCAAAATGATCTGGGAGAAGAAAGAAATTCATTTAGCCATGTCCGTCCGTCCGTCCATCCGTAAACACTATAACTTGAGTAAATTTTGAGGTATCTTGATGAAATTTGGTATGTAAGTTTTTGGGCACTCATCTCAGATCGCTTTTTAAAATGAACGAAATCGGACTATAACACGCCTACTTTTTCGATATCGAAAATTTCGAAAAACCGAAAAAGTGCGATAATTCATTACCAAAGATGGATAAAGCGATGAAACTTGGTAAGTGGGTTAACTTTATGACGCAGAATAGATAATTATTAAAATTTTGGACAATGGGCGTGGCAACGCCCACTTTTAAAGGAAGGTAATTTATATGTTTTTCAAGCTGTAATTTGGCAGTCGTTGAAGATATCACGACGAAATTTGGCAGGAACGTTAACCCTATTACTATATGTGTTCTAAATAAGAACTAGCAAAATCGGATGACGAACACGCCCACTCTATAAAAAAAAAGTTTTTTAAGTCGAATTTTAACAAAAATTGAATATCTTTACAGTATATAAGTAAATTATGTCAACATTCAACGCCAGTAATGATATGGTGCAAAACAATACAAAAATAAAAGAAAATTTCAAAATGTGCGTTGCTCCGCCCTTTTTCATTTCATTTGTCTAGAATACTTTTAATGTCATACGTCGAACAAAAATTTACCAATCCTTGTGAAATTTGGTAAGGGCATAGCTTCTATGACGATAACTATTTTCTGTGAAAATGGGCGAAATCGGTATAAGCCGCGCCCAGTTTTTATACACAGTCGACCTTCTGTCCTTCGGCTCGGCCGTTAACACGATAACTTGAGCAAAAATCGATATATCTTTACGAAACTTAGTTAACGTACTTATCTGAACTCACTTTATTTTGGGCGAAATCCACCATAACCACGTCCACTTTTTCGGTATCGAAAATTTCGAAAAATTAAAAAAAAGCCATAATTCTATACCAAATACGAAAAAAGGGATGAAATATGGTGATTGCATTGGTTTTTGACGCAAACTATAACTTTAGAAAAAACTTTGTAAAATGGGTGTGACACCTACCATATTAAGTAAAAGAAAATGAAAAAGTTCTGCAGGGCGAAACCAAAAGCCCATGGAATCATGGCAGGAATACTCTTTGTGGTATTACATATATAAATAAATTAGCCCTACCCGACAGATGATGTTCTGGGTCACCCTGGTCCACATTTTGGTCGATATCTCGAAAACGCCTTTACATATACATCTGAGGGCCACTCCCTTTTAAAACCCTCATTAATACCTTTAATTTGAATTGGTATCGTACAAACACATTATAGAGTGACGCCTGGTCCACCTTTATGGCGATATCTCTAAAAGGAGTCCACCTATAGAACTATGGCCCACTCCCTTTTAAAATACTCTTTAATACCTTCCATTTGATACTCATGTCATATAAACACATTCCAGGCTTACCCTAGGTTCATTTTCCTAAATGGTGATTTTCCCTCATTTTGTCTCCAAAGCTCTCAGCTGAGTATATAAAGTTCGGTTACACCCGAACTTAGCCTTCCTTACTTGTTATTTTTAAATTTCCTTTAAACATTTTGTTTTTTTTTCTCTTGTGCATACTCTGTGCTATTCAGCTTTTATCAGTGACGTTAAAATTTCGATTACTTTTTTCAAGTTTGATTGTGTTTTTAGTTCCTCTTTTTATCCCTGTTTCATAGTTTGCTTTGCGTTTATGTAAGTGTGTATGTATGAACGTATGTATGTAAGTTTGTGCTTGCGAACAAACCTATTTACCGCACTTTCTCTCAATGATTGTCATTCATGTGCAATTTTATAAAGTTATACACGCTTGTATGTATACTTATGTATATATATATATGTATATGTACATGTATGTACATATGTTTTTGCTGTTATATATTTGCTAGTGTGTTTGTGCACTCAAGTGTTTCTGAATGAAGTCACCTCATGCTGATTTCGTACTTTTCCATTTTCACAAAATTAATGTTCATGTCAAGGCAAATGCGTTTCAGTTAGTACAAACTCATTCACTCACAAAAAATATAAAAATGTATGAACTGAATATACACATATATTAAAAAGTATGTGTGTATGAATGTATTTATGTAAGCTTGTGTGTAGGGAAACAAGCAGATGAGAAATTTAATTTATAAATGTTCGATACTTATGAACATAATATTAGGTTGAGAAATGGCTAAATGTACATACATACAAACACACACTTTCATGTACTCATTTCAACTAAATAAAATGCTCTACGGGGCGTATGAGTGATTTTTTTATTTGGCGAAGTACTTATTAGGGATGTTGCAAATGTTTAATTTGAGATATGCGTTTAAAGGAACATGGATGCGAAGAATTTTTAAGAAATAATAAGAGCTATGATATGTTGCTTTTTATAGAGCCTTGGTACCAGATTGAATGCAGCCCAGTGCCATGAAGTTTGACCTAGTTCCTTGGAACTAGGGGGTAGGACGGCCTAGAAGGTTCAATGTGATCACATTAAATAGTTCTCGAGATGGTCGAAATGGTCTGATCCTTTATCAGAACCAAAATTTACATGTGATATCGTCTACTATTATATTATCGCTTTTGAGAATTAGAAAAAAAAATATATATATTTTAATTTTATGACTCTCCATAAAGGAATCTTAACTATGATCCCTGTGCAACACCCGTCCTCAATATTTATAAGTGATATTTTTATACTCAGTTGAGCAGAGCTCACAGAGTATATTAACTTTGATTGGATAACGTTTGGTTGTACAGGTATAAAGGAATCGAGATAGATATAGACTTCCATATATCAGAATCATCAGTATCGAAAAAAAATTTGATTGAGCCATGTCCGTCCGTCCGTAAACAGGATAACTTGAGTAAATTTTGAGGTATCTTAATGAAATGTGGTACGTAAGTTCCTGGGCACTCATCTTAGATCGCTATTGAAAATGAATGAAGTCGGACTATAACCTCGCCCACCTTTTCGATATCGAAAATTTCGAAAAATCGAAAAAGTGCGATAATTCATTACCAAAGACGGATAAAGCGATGAAACTTGGTAGGTGGGTTGACCTTATGACGCAGAATAGAAAACTAGTAAAATTTTGGACAATGGGGGTGACACCGCCCACTTTTAAAAGAAGGTTATTTAGAGGTTTTGCAAGCTGTAATTTGGCAGTTGTTGAAGACATCATAATGAAATTTGGCAAGAACTTTACTCCTATTACTATATGTATGCTTAATAAAAATTAGCAAAATCGGAGACCGACCACGCCCACTTTAAAAAAAAATTTTTAAGTCAAATTAAAAAAAAACAAGTTAATATCTCTACAGTATATAAGTAAATTATGTCAACATTCAACTCCAGTAATAATATGGTGCAATAAAATACAAAAATAAAAGAAAATTTCAAAATGGGCGTGGCTCCGCCCTTTTTCATTTAATTTGTCTAGAATACTTTTAATGCCATAGGTCGAACAAAAATTTACCAATCCTTGTGAAATTTGGTAGGAGCTTAGATTCTAGGACGATAACTGTTTTCTGTGAAAAAGGGTGAAAGCGGTTGAAGCCACGCCGAGTTTTTATACACAGTCGACCGTCTGTCCTTCCGCTCGGCCGTTAACACGATAACTTGAACAAAAATCGATATATCTTTACTAAACTCGGTTCTCGTAATTATATGAACTCACCTTGTATTGGTGTAAAAAATGGCCGAAATCCGACTATGACCACGCCCACTTTTTCGATATCGAAAGTTACGAAAAATGAAAAAAATGCCATAATTCTGTACCGAATACGAAAAAAAGGGATGAAACATGGCAATTGGATTGGGTTATTGACGCAAAATATAACTTTAGAAAAAAAACTTTGTAAAATGGGTGTGACTCCTACCATATTAAGTAGAAGAAAACGAAAAAGTTCTGCAGGGCGAAATCAAAAGCCCTTGGAATAATGGCAGAAATACTGTTCGTGGTATAACATATATAAATAAATTAGGGGTACCCGACAGATGATGTTCTGGGTCACCCTGGTCCACATTTTGGTCGATATCTCGAAAGCGCCTTCACATATACAACTACCACCACTCCCTTTTAAAACCCTCATTAATACCTTTAATTTGATACCCATATCGTACAAACACATTATAGAGTCACCCCTGGTCCACTTTAATGGCGATATCTCCAAAAAGGCGTCCACCTATAGAAACTAAGGCCCACTCCCTTTTAAAATACTCATTATCACCTTTCGTTTGATACCCATATTGTACAAACGCATTCTAGAGTCAACCCTGGTCCACCTTTATAAAGATATCCGGAAAAGGCGTCCACCTATAGAACTAAGGCCCACTCCCTTTTAAAATACTCATTAACACCTTTCATTTGATACCCATATCGTACAAACAAATTCTAGAGTCACCCCTGGTCCACCTTTATGGCGATATCTCGAAAAGGTGTCTACCTATAGAACTAAGGCCCACTCCCTCTTAAAATACTCTTTAATACCTTCCATTTGAAACCCATGTCATACAAACACATTCCAGGGTTACCCTAGGTTCATTTTCCTACATGGTGATTTTCCCTTATTTTGTCTCCATAGCTCTCAATGTTCGGTTACACCCGAACTTAGCCTTCCTA
>JARSSU010003630.1:0-57714 GCA_029619165.1 Eurosta solidaginis
TGGCATCGACCGCAGGGACAATGTCTTAGAACGTCAAGGCCTATCTGTCCGGTCAGGCGATGCAAAACCTAGAAATCATCAACATCTACATCCCTCCTGCCACCTGTTTGCCCCAGTGGATACCGCCCTAATATCAGGGCCTTACTCACTGGCAACAATCGCATTATCTTAGGCGATTTCAATGCCCATCATGATCTATGGCATTCAAACTTGCGGGCGGACAGTAGGGGTGAGATGTTGGCGGATCAAATAGAAGAAACGACGTTCTGCACAATAAACGGAGACGCCCCCACACGTATGGTAGGAAGCTGTCACAGCTCGCCAGATATCTCAATCGTGAGCGCAGAACTCGTAAACTGCGTCAACTGGCAGCCGATGGTAACATTGGCATCCGACCACCTGCCCATACTTATTTCGGTTCCTTTTTTGGTCAGCAAACAGCAATATTCACGTGTTAGTTTTAGCTTTTCAGTATTTCGTGAAATCCGAAATTTTAATGCGTTGGGCGCCAATTATAAGTTTATTCAACACAATTATTACTTGAATTATAAACTTTATTAAATTAAAGCGTTTTTACAAGAAGCTCTTAAAATATTGTTTCCTTTTTACAATCGGAGTGATCTGCCCATTGGTCTATTTGCAACAACCAGCACTGCTGTTAATTCTAATTGGAAAGAGCTGAACCTCGCTCTCTGTCACATCTCGCTGCCGGCTGCTCTGTTTGCTCTCACAATTATTCAATCAAACTATTATTGGAGTCGTTTGCTGTTAAATGCACTGATCGCTTTCCTATTAGTTCGCCCACGCTAGTTTTCGAACTATTGGTTATGTTAAGTCGTATGCAATCACTGTTCTCCAACAATTAGGTTTATGCGGATGATGTTTTTGCTGTTGTTATCCACTGATCGCTGTCACGGCAATTGGTTCGCACTGCTTTACAGCTACTGGGATGTAAAGTAGTATGAGTATGATGTCGTTATCGCTGCTAACTACAGTGTTCGCTCTCACAGCGTTCGGTGTTCACTTGCCTAACAGCTTTTGGTAATGCTGTATGGTTGTATGCTCGTCATATTCACTAGATGGAGGGCATCAGAGAGCAGAACCTTTTACGTGGGTGACCAGCAGTTATTAGTGCTTAACTTGTATGTGTGTACATGATGATTTGTTTGTTTACGTGCATACGAGTGGCTGCTCAGTATCGGCTTAGTGATGATAATATTCGTCACAATATGAACAAATTTAAGATATGCGGATTTTTTTTCAAAGAAAACAACCACCTCTAATTGGAAGCACGAAATAAAAGATAAACGTGATAATTAGACAGCTATTAATCTAGTTGTTAGGGATGGATATATGCATGTGGACGCGTAGATCAAGTATTGTGAATTTATTGTGCATTAGTGCATGTGTAAAGGTGGGTCCAGGGGCCATTTTTGCCATCAGCGTGAGTCACTTATCTTTAAGCTATCGAAATTCTTGGTTTCTCCTTTTTAGCTAAAGCCTCGATTTTCAGTTAGTGAAAGGCAAAAGTGGAGACAAAATTCAGCTGTTTTGTTCGCTTTCGTGTATTAACAATTGAGTTTTGCCATTTATTCTACAAAATATTTGCAATTATCAATTTTTTTTGGTGATCGTTTCATGATCCCGAACTAAAAGTTATGCATAACTCCGTTATAAAATAAAACAATGGAGGTATTTACGTCAGCTCATTATCAGCTTAACTGCTTAAAAATTATTTGTCTCTAATGTATGTGGTTTTTGTGTGTAAAAAGAGCTGATCACCAGGGTAGCATGAATACCCCAATTTGGGGCCTCTAATTTGTTAGAGATCACTATAATACTTACTTTTTCCACCTAACTCTGAGAAAATATAATTATTGTGGATATAATAAACGCGATCACAAAGATGTTTACGAATATCACAAGAAATTTATGATCGTGCAAGCTCATAATGAACTAATATCGGCTGATCAACTCTTAATAACTCCCACCAATTTTTCTATTAGGTATTTTTACAATTTACTTAAATTTTTATTTTGTACCAAAGCCTGCATATGAGAACTATCACTATGAATTTACATTCTGAGGCCGAGTTTACATTGAACAAGATTATGTTAATATCTAGATTCCCTTTATAAACTTCGCTTCAATAATCGGTTATTATGAGCAAATTTTAGAGATGGAGATTTTTTCTAGTCCAAGAGCGATCTACAGAGTATCATCTCTAAATGAAAGCCTGAAATAAAAGAAAAATGTGAAAATTTGACAGCTAACAACATTGTGGATAAAACAAGTACGATATCTTATCCGTCACTGCCTGACAGGATGTTCAATATGACTACTTTTTAGCGTTTTGACAGGGTGTTCAATATGGCGGCGCATAGGGGCGGCTATCTTCAGCGGGTGATAGAAAGAGATCAGAATGAGACAGCGATAGTCAATTACAAATCAGATGATCCATTCTATTTGTAATTTTGACGTCTATGCAGAAGTTATCACCATTGTGAATGATACTAAGTGTGATATCTTATCTGTCAAATGCCTAACAGGATGTTCAATATGGCTACTTTTTAGCGTTTTGACAGGATGTTCAATATGGCGGCGCCTATCTTGAGCGGGTGATAGAAAGAGATACAGAATGAGACAGCGATAGTCAAATACAAATCAGATCCATCACTTTGGAATTTTGACGTCTTGCAGAAAATCACACTTAGTTATCATTCACAATGGTTATCACACTTGTTTATCCATAATGGCTAGTTCCTAAGGATAGGACATATACGAATGGCCATATTAACGTGGTTTAACCTCCTCCTCAGAGTCGTTTTGTTTGTAGTCCTGTAAACGCCAAAGTGATATATCCGACTCCTCATAGACCACGTTTACACATGCCCTAATCTACAATTAATCGTCAATACATAATCTCTACGTTTACATACTGTTCATATGTTCCATTCCTAAGAACTAGATTATTATCTGTCAAATTTCAAGTTTTTGTTTTATTTTGAGCTTCCAACTAGAGATTACACTCTAGAGATGGAACTGTTTCCATAAAAAAAAACAATCGGCAGCTCTACAATTTGCTCATAATTACGATTATCGGAGGGAATAATTTATATGGGAAATCTAGTTATTAATTAACGATTAGTAGCTAAGTACGAAAATGAAGACAATCTCACTATACGTAAACCAGGTTTTAATTTAAACCCTAACAACTTCTACAGAGGGAAATTGTTGATATAGTCGAAGAAACGCTACGATATCACAATGTCGTTGTTATGTTTGACAGCGTATTTCGTTCTCCCATGAGTTCTTGAGCTCTCTCAATTTTCCCGTTTGGCCCATAGGAAACCCATTTGCCCACTTGCGAACCTTACCTGGCCATTTTATCTGCAATTTTGTTATCTTTTATATTGATGTTCAGAAATATCGATATATTGGTTGCTTAAGTCGCACCATTTTGAAGAAATCTAATTGCTCTTTCCTTGGCTTGGAAGACGCTGCAAAAGTTGTAAAGCCAGTAAGATACAGCCTGACCTGCAGATTCTCCGGCAAAGCTTAGCACCAATTTCATTTCCATTTTTGAGTCGTTCGTGTAGAATGTGATTTCCCCCTAGCTCCTCCTCATACACTGAAAGAAAAAGACTAGTAAATTCAACCGAAATACGGTTCAATTCAACCGAAATTTCTGTAAATTTTTATCCATCGGAACAATTGACCGTTTTAGTAGTCAAATGAACAAAAAAAGTTGTTGCGACAGCTTTTTACGAAAGTACCTATGTTGCCATATACATACATACATATGTGAATACATAAATACGAATGCTGCTACCTATACATACATATGTACGCACTTACTAAAAAAAATAAATGTAAGGCGCGATAACCTCCGAGGAGATCTAAGGCCGGGCTTCTCTTCCAATTGGCGTCGTGCTCCTTTTTAATTTTTCCTACAAATTGGCGGGACGGGACCTACTTGTTTTATGCCGACTGATGCAGATGAGTTTTCACTGAGAGCTTTTCCAAACACTGCCGAGGGGCGACTCCGCTTAGAAGAATTGTCTTCTAATTGAAAAACCTTATTTCTAAAATTTTGATGTTGCTTTGCCCGGGGTGTGAACCCAGGGCATTTGGTGTGGTAGGCGGAGAACGCTACCATCACACCACGGTGGCACCTACTAACCGAACTTCAATTGGGCGCACATTAAACATTATACACTTTATTATTTTGTTTTATTAAACACACTTTCACCAAATTTTATATTTTATAATTTATTTAATTTGTAGTTTTCAACTTCGCTTTGCAAATAGAAATGAAAATATTAGTCACAAAACTGTTCTCAACTCTTTCAGTTGCAGCTCAGCTCATTCTCAATTCGAACAAAACTTTTAGTATAAATGTTTGACATAACATTTTAAATAGAGAACTTGTAAGTTATAGAAAAGTAAAGAATCAAATCGCAGGAAGGTAATTCACCACTGGAGTAACTTTACATGTAATTCGGCAAGATTAATTCTCGTAACACTTTATTTTGAAACGATTTCAAAACAACTCAAACTTTTATGCTATCGGAAATATCAATATTAAAAAAGGATGTTTTTTATTATCTTATTAGATACGGTCGCGTGAGTGAAAATTCGTAAAAACTTGAACAAAACGTTACTAACTTTGGAAAAATCCTGTTCGTTCAAATAAAACTTTTGCAACAACAGGGCGCAATTTTGGATTTCGCTTGGAGGAGAAGTTGCAAAATTGTATCCCGATAATTAGGTGTCCCGGTATCTCATAATTTTTTGCACAGTAAATTCTAAAAAGGGTTTTCCGGTTTGTATTGATAACTAAAAAAACTAGTTTTTTGTTGTTTTCCCATTTTGTGTGTTTTTTCGATTTGGTGGTTTTCTTATTTTGGTGTTTTTTTTAACAAGTGGCATCATCGTTATAAATACAAAGTAGAGGGCGCAGTGAGCGTAAAATTCTCTTTGAAATTTGCTAATGTATTGACTGTTGATCGCTGTTGAAATGACCAGTGAGATCAGTTTGGTTAACAAAAAATCAGTTAGTTTGATTAGGAATCTGTCAATTTTACAGAGCGACAATTTCGCTTCTGTTGAAATGACTAAACTAATTTGTTCGCTTGACAAAGAACTCGGTCGAATTAACAGTAATTCGATCAATTTCACCGAATCTCCGTTAATTCAAGAACAACAGAACAGATTTTTTGATTTTACTAGCAGCATTTCTTTCAGTGTAGAGTACTATATATGAATATGTCAATTAATATAGAAGTAAAAAACTTATGTCCACATATTGGTTTCTTTTAGACTGAGAGAACTTTTTACGACCAAACCTTGCACGAACGAATTTGAAGGCAAGAGAAAAAAGATTACACTTAGCCCTTCCTGAGGTGCCTTGTAATCTGCTTCCTAGGCACGGTAGATTCGCCCTTTTCAACTTTCAACCGATTGCTGTCTTTGTGTAACGCCTTCCATTAGGCTATGGTGGTCGCTGTGGACTGTTTTGTACATATCATAGAAATATGTGAACAGATATGAAAGTATATTTAAGAATATCCATAAATAGCAGATGTATCTTATAAAATGTATTAGGGGGTCTCGCTTTGTCATGCAAACAGTGCACTGAATGCATAAATTGCACGGATTGTAAAGTCACAACAATAAAACACTCGCAACAATTCTATGCAAGCCATGTAGCCGGTATTACACTCAATCCTCTCCCTTCGCTTACGAAAAACTTAAGTAATTGTTTTTGATGATTTAAAAAATTTCAACAACGTGACAGGACAGATAAGGCGACAGCTGTTTCGGTTATACCTTGTAAATCTCTTCAAAGCCTTTTATCCCGGATGTGGGATTTGAACCCGAACTTTTGAAATTGGTTTGCATAGTTTCAGTTACGAAATTAATAAACCTTGGTTTTTTTTAATATCGGAAATAAAAAAATGAAAATTTAACTAACGAAATTTAAAATAAATATTCCCACTGCTATTTTTCTGTTCACTGCTGTATCTATTGTCTATGCAAAAGCAATATATGTGGGGGTAACATTATCACCCCTATTCTGCATTTCGATTACGTTCCCGTTCTACGCTCCGCTTGTAATCGAAGTTGGGTATTCTGCAGTCGGTTCTATGTACCGGAGCGACTCGGGATTTTTCCCGACCAAGGACTGTCATTTCAGTGTGACCCCATCTAATTTGTTTCGTCCCTCCCACAAATTGTCATCCTCCCAGCAGCTCCTTGCAGCAGGACTGCTCCATATTCTCTTACTCCGGGAAGGCATCGAATCCAATCCGGGTCCGTCTCCTGACCCCGGTCCTGAGAAATGGTTTTGCTGCATCTGCCGGAAAAGAATCTTTTTAGGACGGTCATACTCTGTTCAGTGTGTCTCGTGCAAGGGATGGTTGCATCGGACAGGTTGTTCTGGGCTTGATCCCAAAACCCGACGTCCACGTAACTTTTATAAATCTTTTGTGGCTCCTTGCTGTTCACGCCCAAGGGCGTCCCGTAGTCTACGTCTAAGCGCCTCCCCCCCCCACTACCTTCCAGCAGCCCCGCTGCTCAGCAAGCCACAACAAGTACCCGCTGCTGCTCGCGCCCCACGGTGCCAACAACTCAAACAGCTGCTACCACTCATAACTACAATCTTCGTTGTAGAGTCGGAAGCAATGCTGAGCAACAGCCCCTGCCCCCGTCTTCTCCCCCCCTCTTTTCCGGCAGCAATCGTGTAGGTCAGGGAAACAGACTCTTAGTCCCTACCTCCGTTTGCACCGTTTGCCAGCACAGAATATATATGTTTGCGACATCCGCCCAATGCAGCTCCTGCCTTGGGTGGTGCCACTTCCCTAGATGTTCTGGTCTCCGCGACGGCAACCCCCCGTCGGGTTTCATCGCGCCATGCTGCCAGGTCGCAAACCCAAATCATCCGGGTACCCCAATGCTTGCCCAAGGACGCCCAGTCCTAGGGCCACAACAGCAATTGCGTCCTGGCCTTCCCCAACCCAGGCGTAGTCACCCGTCACTTACCCCCAGAGTGGCGACGTCTCCCCTTATGCACTTCAGAATTCTGCAGTTAAACTGTAATGGACTAACTGGGAAGATTACGGAGATAGTCGATTTCATGAAGCGGCACAACATCCGCATTGCTGCGATTCAACAGACTAAACTCACAGCAAGATCTGCATTGCAGACCTGCTCTGGGTATAACGTCCACAGGAAAGACCACGAGAGCGGAAATGGAGGCGGTCTCGCGTTTATCATACACCACTCTGTGCAATATTGTATATTTGATCCTGGCATCGACCGCAGGGACAATGTCTTAGAACGTCAAGGCCTATCTGTCCGGTCAGGCGATGCAAACCTAGAAATCATCAACATCTACATCCCTCCGCCACCTGTTGCCCCAGTGGATACCGCCCTAATATCAGGGCCTTACTCACTGGCAACAATCGCATTATCTTAGGCGATTTCAATGCCCATCATGATCTATGGCATTCAAACTTGCGGGCGGACAGTAGGGGTGAGATGTTGGCGGATCAAATAGAAGAAACGACGTTCTGCACAATAAACGGAGACGCCCCCACACGTATGGTAGGAAGCTGTCACAGCTCGCCAGATATCTCAATCGTGAGCGCAGAACTCGTAAACTGCGTCAACTGGCAGCCGATGGTAACATTGGCATCCGACCACCTGCCCATACTTATTTCGCTTGAGCGTAACGTCGACTTCATCGTCACTGAAAAACGCACTTTCATAAACTTCAAAAAAAGAAAGTGGGAAGAATATAAATCCTTTACAGACAGCCGTCTAGCTGCTCTCCCTATCCCGACTGATGCCCGCCAAGGGGAGCGTGCCTTCCGTAAGGTCATTAAATCCGCCTCGGCACATTTCATTCCCGCCGGGAGAATTCCCGAAATCCGGCCCCACTTCCCGGCGGAGGCCGCAAACTTAGCGAGAGAACGTGACCTTATAAGACAGCTTGACCCAGGCGACCCCCAAATAAGGGATATAAACCAACGCATCAGATTGCTTGTAGATGAATACAAGCGGGCGAAATGGGAGGAGCACCTAAGAGGTTGTAACTTCTCTACCGGTGTGGGTAAACTTTGGTCCACCGTAAAGTCCCTATCGAATCCGACTAAGCACAAAGACAAAGTTTCCATCGCCTTTGGCGACAAAGTGCTGTCGGACGCGAAAAAATGCGCGAGCGCTTTCTGCCGACAATATATAATGCATCATACGGTCGACAAAGATAGACGGAGAGCCAATAGACGCGCACATAAACACAAATTCAACGCGTCACCACCGGGGGGGTAAATGGTACTCAGACGGTAGGAGGTTTAGTGCGGTTAAAGTCCCACACTGACTATGAGCTTTCGATGCTTCCTCCTCGTAAACACACACCAATCACCATCACCGCTACAGAGGTTGAGGACGCCATTGGTCGTGCTAAACCATCCAAAGCAGTGGGCCCAGACGGCATAGCCATGCCGATGCTTAAAAACCTAGGGAAAGAGGGGTTCAAATATTTAGCGCATGTCTTCAATCTGTCTCTTTCCACCTTTGTCATACCTGAGAAACGGAAAATGGCCAAGGTGGTCCCGCTACTAAAGCCTGGGAAACCAGCTAACATAGGTGAGTCGTATCGTCCGATATCTCTCCTATCGCCAGTGGCAAAGACGCTTGAGGCCATTTTGCTCCCTTATTTCCAAGCAAATTTGCAGCCAGCCCCTCATCAGCATGGCTTCAGAAAACTCCATAGCACTACCACCGCGCTGAATGCCATTAGCACCCAGATAAATTGCGGTTTAAATCAATACCCCTACCATAGAACAGTACTCGTAGTCCTAGACCTATCAAAAGCTTTTGATACGGTCAACCATGGCTCGTTACTGCAGTACCTGGAAGGGTCTACCCTTCCCCCATGTCTTAAAAGGTGGACCGCAAATTATCTGGGTGGTCGGCAGGCATCGGTGCAATTTAGAAACGAAACATCAAAACCAAGGAGAATTAAACAGGGGGTGCCACAGGGTGGTGTCCTATCCCCACTTTTGTTTAATTCCTACATATCTAAGCTACCTTCACCACCGGAAGGAGTCACAATCGTTTCCTACGCCGATGACTGCACAATAATGGCCACAGGCCCAGGCCCAAAGATCGATGCGCTATGCAATAAAATAAACGGCTACCTCCCTGATCTCTCCAGTTTTTTCGCCTCGCGAAACCTGGCATTATCACCGACTAAATCTTCCGCGACCTTATTTACAAAATGGATGCCCCAATTGTCGACCATTTTGAACATCCACGTCGATGGCACTACGCTACCAACTGTCCGACACCCCAAAATCTTGGGTGTGACGTTTGATCAGGATCTACATTTTGGTGAGCACGCAGCCGCAATTGTTCCGAGAATTCAGAGCCGTAACAAAATCCTCAAATCCCCCGCTGGCAGTACTTGGGGAAAAGATAAAGAAACGCTCACGACTACATACAAAGCAATTAGCCAGCCGATTACGTGCTACGCGTCACTCATATGGTCGCCAAGCCTAAAAATCACCCACTGGAAGAAGCTACAGGCCTGCCAAAATATTGCTCTCAGAATCGCCACGGGCTGTCTTCTTATGTCCCCAGAACACGGGGGAAGAAACTACAGGCCTGCCAAAATATTGCTCTCAGAATCGCCACGGGCTGTCTTCTTATGTCCCCAGAACACCATCTGCATATGAGGCGAGATACTACCCATTAGGAGAGAAAAGAGATGCTGACCAAACAGTTCCTGTTCAATACCCAGAAACCTGGGCATCCAAGCAGACATCTGATTGATGAACAGCACCGCCTAGGGGCTTAAGGAGTCATCTCTGTAAGCATTTTCAGGAAATACGGCACCTGAGAACCCAGCCGTATGAAGTGAAAAAACACAAGCAGGTCCTTGGTGAACTCCATAAACAGGCGTCGGACCTTTATGCCAGGAATTGCCCGGTGAATCCAGTACTTAACGAAAATTATCCAAAACTTGCGGAAGAGGACGCATACTCCCCAGGGAAACGCGTGTCACTCTTGCTCAACTTCGTTCTGGATACTGTAACAGGTTAAACTCTTACCTATCAGAATCAACCCCGACATACAAAATGTATGCCCCGCTTGCAATGTTTCCCCACATGACACCAACCATCTCTTCAATTGTAATGTGGAACCAACGCCTCTAACACCCCTTTCCTTATGGTGCACCCCTGTTGAAACGGCAAGTTTCCTTGGACTCCCGTTAGAGGATATTGATGACAATTTGTGATCGGTCGCGGCTATTAGGTGGGGCGAGCATTGCTACAACACAACAACAACGGAATCGTAACGAGAAGAGGAAGAGCAAATGATTTTTCGAAATCAGCTGTTGGTACGGAATGTGTGAACATTGGAACAAAATAAATTAAAGAAAATTTGTAAAAAATACTGAAAAACGTTTATATTTTATTATCCACGCCATTTTGTACAAAAAAAGTAATAGAATATATTGCAAAAAAAGTAATAGAATATATTGCCGCAGTGTTATATTTTTCTTAGTGAAGTGCTTCATAATTGTAAGTGTGTTTTTGTCGTTCTTTTGGCCAATTCCCTGTCGTGGCCACCAAGTTTTTTTAAAACGGATTCCTGCACGAATATAGTTGACATTTTCTGAATTTTATGGATGCTAATTTCATTACACTGGCCTAAAATACTTTATAAAGGTTTATTTATTCTTTCCGCAAGGATTGTTTACGTTTTCGCTTCACCTTCCTCTACACCGGCAGCTTGCTTTGGCATTTAACTGGAGCCAACGAACAGACACAAACTATAGCTGTCTATTATAATGGAATCAATATCCGCGGCATTATTTATGGAGTTGGAAAGCAACGCATGCGAAAATGGCCAGGCGAGAATGGAAAGGCAAATATTGCGAGATTTTGTAATCCATGTGAGATGAGTGACGAATTGTAAGAATTGAACTTAAAAGTGGTAAAGTTAATGACTTATTTTCTTATTTAGGTTCACAAAAAACTTTCGACTTAACAAGGATGCTTTCAAGTATGTGTTAGACACTTTTGCGGGGCAAATACGTCCAAGGACTTCGACATCGACATGTTGTTTTTGACCTGGAAACATATAAAAAACAATCCGCATCAAGCCTTCTACCTTTCTTAACAAGATTTACTTACCTTTTTGTTAAAATTTTGTTATAAATTAATATAAAAATAAAAGAAATATTTTTCCGCCAACTAATTTCCAACTTAGTAAAACGGAACTACGGTCGAAATGCAGAATACACAAAATCGAACGATTCGAAGTTGGATCGAAAGAGACTGGAACACAGAATACCAAAATTGCCAAATCGAAAAAATTCCAATCCAAGTCGAAATGCAGAATGGGCTGTATATTTGTGGCGACAGTTATTCTCGCAAGCAGAATCTGACGGTCCTAGGTACATACTTACATACATACATTCATACATACAGCTATGTATCTCTTTTTTTCTTTAATACATACGCAGTTGAAACTAGACCTCAGAAACACGAATTTATTTATGACCCAGCTCCATTAAATAAATAAGGGAACCCCCGTTTTTTTTATTCTAGACCTGGATGTTGGGTTAGGTTGAACTGACCTTTCCATATATACCTCACATAGACTGATTGTATCCAAAGTGTTACCAGAATTTGTTTGACGATCAGACACGGAAGAACCCCAATCTAGTGCCAGAACTTATGTTACAGGGAAAGCTCCGTCCTCTTGAAAAATACTAAACGTTTTCTACGACTTAGCTTAATTGATGTCTCGAGGTATGGCAACTCTGCCGCCCCAATAGTTGGAGCCTTGACCTGGCGAGCGCCGGATACGTTGGCAAAGCGTGCTCAACCGTTTCTTCCTGCAGCTTCGAACATCCGCTGTTACTGACGAGGCCTAACTTATACTGCTGTGACGCAAGAAGGCTCTGTCCACTTAGTATGTCCATCGTGAGCCTTAAGTCCTCTATATTCAGAGATATGTGCCACTTTTTAAGTCTAATATAGGATTTGCACATGATCTTAGAGATTTTGCGGCACCGCGCCTCTGTCCACGCCTTTCCTGCTTGATGAAACATAAGCAACTCTTTTATTTTGTTTGATTTATACCAAAGGTAGGTAGGACGTCTACCGTAGATTCAATGAGTGCTGCGCCCTCCTTTACCAACTCATCGTTTTTTTCGTTATCTTCTTTCCCTTTACGACCGGGAACCCAGTACACATGTATGGTCCGGTCTGAGCGATGTCTCCTTGTAGGACACTTCTTGATGAAGTGCTGTGTGACTATTAATATATATATACTGACGCGACTGCAACTTAAGCACGCTTCCCCCAGAACTTCTGTCGCTGCTTCACGTTTCAACGCTACCGTTAATAAGCCAAATATTTGTTTTTGTTTCTATAGAAGTGCCCAGAGAGATTCAACTCTCGCACCGCGCACTGCAGCGACTTTTCCACCTTGTACCAGGTATTTTGCAATCACGGTCTCCGAAACGGCCAACGGTTTCAAACATCAATAACCACGCCGTCATGTTTAGGTGTTAAACCAGTCATGTATAGGACCTCCACGAAAAGAACTAAATTACATCATTAATTAAAATATGTTTGTTTTTACTTTTCAAACAAATAAACACAAGAAATCAGCGATCCTACATGAGCAAGTTTTATATTGAAACGCAAATCACAATACATATACAAAATTATATATACACTGAAACTTTTTAAATAGCAAAAAGAAAAAAAAATAAATTTAAAGTTTTGTCATTGCTACAATATTTATTATTTGTTTGTTTTCAATTTGTTAGTGTAAATTTGAATATCATACCGAAGTGCCTTGGCTTCATATGGAAGTGCTTTTTCTTTGCACTTTCGTATGAAACTCAGGCACTTTCATATGCATCGAATTTATAGTATGTGTGGGCATATGCAGTGCTATGCATTTTTTTTATATTCAAAGTTGATTTGTATCTGTGCCTATTCTTCGGGGCAAAACAAAAACAAAAGTGCTATAAGTGTATAGGGGTTGAGCAGCTCTGTACATGCGGAAAATGATAACCATGCTGCATGAGAAGCGTACGAGCCGTATACGGTTCCCCATTTAAAAACATGTGTGCGACACACAAGCGTACGCTATCTGATGTTGCTTACAAGTACGATGCGACGACGAGCCAGTTCGTCTGCGGGGGGTCTAAAGATTTCATGTTTTGTGTGATTTCATGCAGCTGACGACTTTCAAAGCGTGCTGGTTTAGTATGTAGCGTCTAATATGTGCCGTTGACGATACGCTTCGTGTGCATACAGCCCTTTACTCATAGAAATGTTTATATCTTTATTAATTAAATTTATCTCATTAAAATACAATTTTGAAAACATTGCAGAAGTAAATTTACTAATTCACATAATATATCTAATTTCTTTTTCGACTAGACTAGGACTTAAAAGTTAATTAATGGTAGATCAGAAAAAGTAAGATACATACTATATGAGCACAATTCCTTAACACCTGCATATATATAAAGAGCTTTCTATTTTTTACCATTTTATTTTTATCGCGATACCTCAAGTTCTTTACATCCTTCCCTAAAGTAGTGACGTAAATGCCGACTTTGATTTTATATTAAGTCAGTAAGGGGATAAAATAATCACTAGTAGTTAAAAAAACAACTTTGAAAAAAAATCAACTAAATGTATTCACAATATAAACATTTATAAAATATTTTATGCTTACTTAGATAATTATTAAAAATTGCACCTCTTAACTACTTTTTATAAAAAATTTCAATAAAAAAAATTAATCAGTCCAATGTGGCCAATTGTTAAAGCTTTTATACAATTCATCAGCTTTCGCATCTGTCGAAGTTGGATCCAACTTATATGCTCCATATATTTTATAATCTGATGTGAGCTTTCCTAGACGTACACCTTCTTCCAACAAGAGTTTAGTCGCATTCATTTGTTTATCTGATGGCTTTTGTTTCTTAAACGTTCCAATATAAGCGAAACTAATACTATTCGCATTGAAGGCTCTTAAGTGTGCACCGGTTACATCCCAACCACGCCCCTCATATACATTGCCATCTCCGCCAATTAGAAAATTATAGATGATATCATCGTAGCCTTGAGATTCAATATTTAGTGTTTGTGTCATTCGTACGCGATATACACACATGGCCTGAAAAGGATACAAAAAAAAATATATATATATATATATTGTGGCGAATGTTGACATCACTAGGCTGTTAGTAAATAATCACGCAACAACAAAAACATGAAGCAGCTACTCTTATATACATGTCCACATTAAAGCTAGCAACACTTATGTAGAAGGCGACGAAGAGATATCTCTCACACACATACATGTAGTCATCAGCCGAAGTAGTTAATCACACATACACACGCATATGGCTATAAACTATAAATATACATGTATATAGCTGGTAACCAAGCATGAGCTACAAGAGTTCTAGAAGGTAAAACGTCTAGACCTTTGGAGAAATATGCGGACGAGACAACAGAGTATAAAAGCAGCGCAAGCTGAGTAATAACGAATCAGTTGTGATTTAAGCACGCTTGTGAAGTATAATTATGTAGTACTACTCCCAAAGTAGTCTAAATAAAGACCAGTTTGCAATACTGAATATTGGAGTGATTTATTGAACAATTTAGCGATTCAAACGTTAGCAGAAGGTTTCAAATGAGCGAAATTCTCTAAATTCGTTACAATGTGTATTAAATTAACGAAATTAAAATAAATTAAAAAAAGGGCATTGTTCCAACATTGCTTAAATATTAAACCAAAATTAGCGAATATTATAAAATTCACTAGCATACTCGGTTTTGCGCCATTTTAGAGTTAACCAGTATATGCCATAAACTTTGAAATGCGAATAGATTCCAGCTCCCACTTGCTCTAGCTTGAGCCTGGCATTTGCACAGAAAATCCTCAACATCTTTTTGGCAGTTGCATCTATATCGCAGCTATAAATTGGTTGCATGACCCTACAGCTTAGAGCTTTCTGTTCCGGACCACGATTGATTTGAATGGCTGCCAAATCGCGAGGACTTCTGCTGGAAACACACTACAGTGTGACGGCAGTTTAAATGATGTAGAAATATCTAGGGAGAGCAAATAGACTTCAGCCCCACACCTGAGTTCAAGTTGAAGCCATCGATGTATCCTTCCAGCCCCCAGATTCCCTGAGGCTTAGTGCGGTTTGTACCATGTCTATCGGAAGCAGGTTTAAGATGGGGTCTAAAGCCGCCGTGGTGTGGTGGTAGCGTGCTCCGCCTACCACACCGAAGACTCTGGGTTCAATCCCCGAGTAAAGCAACATCAAAAAATTAGAAAACAGTTCTCTCAATTAGAAGAGTTTTTAAAAGCGGGGTCGCATATCGGCAGTGATTTGGCAAACACTCCGAGTGTATTTCTGCCATGAAAAAATTCTCAGTGAAAATTCATGTGCCTTACAGATGCCGTTGGGAGTCGACGTAAAACCTGTGGGCCCCGTCCTGCCATTTGGAGGACAACATTTAAAAGGAGCTCGATGCAAGTTGGAGGTGAAGCTCGGCCTTAGATCTCTTCGGAGGTTATCGGGCCTTGCATTTATTTTATATTTTAAAGCCGCCGTGGGGCAGGTGCGACATGCTCCGGTAGCACCAACGTACGCGGTTCGCTGAGATTTCTGTAGGCTGGTGTGATTGCAGTCCTTACTAACAGCTTCTCACTGCACTATAAAATCAGCACTGGTCACAATAAAGCCATAGAACCATCTTGTCTTAAGATCCCATTTCTCAGCCAATATCGCCTTACAGGTGTGGAAAGCGATGCTGGCCTTCTGTACCCGTTCTTCGATGCACGCTGTCCTAATGTGCCCAAAATCGATTCGCCAGTCCAAGATATTTGATACTACTTTATAGGGTTAATTGCTGGCCGTTTAGCCTTGTTAATTTAAAGGTGGGTGGTTTGTACTTCCTCGTGAAGAGTAGTAGATCCGTCTTCTTCGAGTTTTAAACTAAGGCCACATCCCTGTGCTCACTTACTTAGTTTTGCCAACGATATTTCCATGACCTCATCACTGAAAGGAATGAACCCGAAATCAGCATGCGCCACAATTTTCACACCATTTATGTGTGGTTTTTCTAGAATATCGTTCATAGTAATGAACCGTAGCAGAGGTAAGAGTACCCCACCTTGAGGTGTACCTCTACATATCTGCTTATACATTCTCGTTCCCTCCAGGTCAGCTGCTTTCTCGCGATAAAGAAGAGGAGACAAGGTCTAATTTTAGATTAGATTAGATTATATTTATTCATTTTCTTTCAAATCACACATATTTTATACATGTTTACATATATAAATTTTGCCACTTAAATTAATACATCGAAATTGAAGAAAAGTAAGGCATGCTGTGAAAGTTATCTAAAACTTTAGTTTTGAATGCCATCTCAAAATAAATTAATGATATATACAAACGTGTGTGGGGTGAAATAGTTAATAAGTTATAACCTAAGTGGAAGTTAAAGTACCAAAGGTAAAATAAAATGTCATAAACAATAGAAAATAACAATGTTGATTTTAAATACTAAGTGGCAGGTTCAGCAAAATGTTGAGTCGTCGTGTGACTGCTCTAATAAAAATGATTTGATATTTTTTAAAAATTTACGCATATTTCTAATGACTCGTATAGACACAGGTAGCGTATTGAAAGCTTTACGAGATACGATAGTAAAAAGTTATTATAATGTTAGTACGCGATGTAGGAACAACAACAAGTCCGAGTGAGTTTTGCCTCAAATTATAATTATCCGTGACTAGGCTGTGTAAGTACCCACAACGAATAAAGAATATTTTTATAGTTTGTAATAGTACATGTGTTTTACTGGAAGATATTTCAGCTCTCTAAACAACTCCATGCTGTGGTGGAAAACGGTTCACATTACATATTTTCCTTATCACACATTTTTGAATAGTAAGAAGTTGCTGGATTTTACTGTAAGACGCACCACCCCAGCAGCATATGCCATATTGAGGCTTAGAGTGAACCAAAGCGTAATAAAGCGTCTTAAGCGTTGCGTTTGAACATATATTCCTTAGACTTTTGTTTAATTTTACATATCAAAACTACCTTCGCCACCGAGGAGTTACTATCGTTCTTACGCCGATGACTGCACAATAATGGCCACAGGCCCGGGCCCAAAGATCGATGAGCTTTGCAACAGAATAAACGGCTACCTTCCTGATCGTTTTGCGCCCCGCGAAACCTGGCATTATCACTGACTAAATCATCCGCGAGCCTATTTACAACTTGGACGTCCCAAATGTCGACCATTTTGAACATCCACGTCGATGGCACTACGCTGCCAACTGTCCTGCACCCCAAAATCTTAGGTGTGACGTTTGATCAGGATCTACATTTTGGTGAGCACGCAGCGCAATTGTTCCGACATCCTAGAGCGTAATAAAATCCTCGAAAATCCCTTCTGCTCGCAGTACACTTGGGAAAAGACGAGACAAACGCTCATTACCACATACACGCAATTGGCCAGTCGTTTCGCGTGTTCGCGTCCTTTAAGGTCGCCCGCCTTAAACTGCTACCCACTGAACACAGGCCTGACCAAAATACTGCGCTCAGACCGCTACGGGCTGTCACGTCTTATGTCCACGCAGAAAACCATCTACATAAGTGAGGCGAGAATACTCCCCATCGAGGGAGTAGAAATGAATGATGCTCTACGAAAACAGTTCTGTTTGAGTGCCGGACACCTGGGCAATCCTACTAGACATCGGATGTGATCATGCAGCACCGCTGCCTAGGGACTTAAGGTCATCTTCCTACGCATTTTAGGCAGAATCCGCCCTGAGAACTCAGCCGTGAGTAAGCAAAAAACACATAGCCGGTCCTTGGTGACTCCATAAACAGGCGTCGGACCTTTATGCCGGAATTGCCCTGGTGAATCGCAGTACTCGGCGACTACAGTACCTCAAACTATGCGCGTAAGAGGAACGCATTGCTCCCCATGTACGCGAGTCACTCTGCTCACTTCCGTGCTGGATACTTTGATAACAGTTATACTCTTCATTCCGCTGACATCAAACACCTACTCGCGACAATCCAGAAATGTATGCCCCGCATTGTCATATGTGGTCCCCACGATGACATCACCATACTCTTGTGAGTTTAATGTGGACCACACGTACTCTCTACCCCTCTCATATGGTCCACCTCTGTCGAACAGCAATTTGTTTTCACTTGACTCCCGTTAGAGGTACTCGATAGCGATCAAATTTGTGATCGCGTCTCGCAGCTATTAGGTGGGCCGAACATTGCTACAACAACACATACACAACATACTATAAAAATAGTGCACCAGTAGATCGCATGTATGCCTTCAAGCGGGAATATGCTAGTTGCCACGTAACGATTTGTCCACAGAAACACCAGATACTTGGAAGTATTCAACTCGTGTGTCATTGTGGACACACGTAGCGGGTACATTGTGCTTCATGCTTATATATCGATCGTGCGATAGCACGACCTATTGCTCAGTTAGCGAAACGCATCTCGCCGTACAGTGGCGTGCGATATATCATGGCTCACTCATCCGGTGAGCGTTCTTGGATGCGTCAATTGTATAATCAAGTCGTGACAGTTATTGCTGTGCTCGACAGCATCACGTGCTTTATGTGTGTAGCATATACCATCTCTCGCAACAATGAACATCGAAGTTGACAGCCTAGCTACAATCCAGATAGTTCGATCTGACACCTTTTCGATTAACGGCAAGAGACACAAAGAATTCGCATAAACAAGGAACAGTATTGGACCTAGACAGCACACCCTTGGGATACTCCTAAGGTAGTTGTCACAGGATTGCTTTCACAACAATTGCAACCTTTACTCTGTCGGCACTCTCTCCTAGAGCACAGTCATCGATGCATTCGTACATAAGCCACGAAAGCTACGCAATACAATTTATCTAACAGTAGTTGGATGTGATCACCACTATCAAATGCTTTCGTGTGATATCAACAACTGCCGCGACAGTTCTGCTTTTTTCTACAGTACGTGACGCCATGCAGTTCATCAAGGGACGACCTGTATTGTTTATATCTTTTTTGTACTTCCCTTTTCTAACTAAAGATGCGCAACTAGCACATTTTATAATGAGTAGAAACAGTTCCTTACTGGTTCCTACAACCTCGCCCTCACGCGAGGCTGATTCTATCGCGCCGACTTTAGCATATGATTGAACAGTACGTACCACAACCACAAATCGCTGCGGAGTATCGTTTTATTCATAAGGGATTTCTTCACTATTCGCTTTTCACCTTGTGTATCGCGCTGCTGCCGATCAAAAGTGGATCTCATCAAGAGTGCCCCTTATGTGTATACAAGAAACTTTCAAGCGTGTTTTAGCCAACAGATGTAAGGATTAAGACATCTATAGGCCTGAAATCTTTGGCCAGCTCTGTGCCCCTATCTTTCCGACTTTGAATGAAGACCACCTGCTTCGTCTTCGTCACGAAGGATGGCAGTCTGTCTGCTAGCGAATGCATGCAGGTCACGATTTCCTTTACCTTCGCGTTCACCACAAGATTTTTTGGGTCTTCTGCAGCATAATTTGTTCCATCAGCGCGCTAAAACAAAGGTTTTAATTTGAATGCTTTTTAGCTAAGAGTCTTCCAAGCCTTGCTGAGTTCGATGAAGGATCGCAAAATCTGGCCAGATTTAGTTTCTGGCACTGCGTACGGCTTCTTATATTCCCTCATGTATACCCTATGCTCCTGAAAGGCACCTATTGAATGCATTCGTTGAATACCTTCTCTGAGATTCACCTTAGATCGCTATAGAGATTTCAACTCACCATGGCGGGACAGGTCTTCTCTTACTCTCCTTGCGATGTTTGGACAGGACAGCTTTGCTATGCCTACCTGAAACTATTTTCGTGTTTCTCTCGAGATTTTAAGATGTTCGTTTTGGTGTATTATTTTGTATGCGGTCTATTTCTATCTCGTGTAGATGCCTCAGCATCATGTTGATATCGTACAGGAAAATAAGCGAGGACTACGAGATAAGAAGCCTCTTAAAAGTCATGCAGCTAAATCAAGAATAGCGGTCCTGCGCCGCATCCGCTTATAGAAATATCAGTGACAAATATTAGGCATTTCAGGTTCATCGCTACATGCTACTACTAAACTCATGCACACAACAACAAAGCACGTAGTCCACACACTATGTACATTCCAGGGTGGCCTTCGCTTAGTATGGAGGGAAAAAGTGTTTGGATTCTTGATCTCACCATAAAAATGATGTGTGCGAATAGCTCCAAAACAAACCGAAGTGATATACAAATTTTTAGGCCAATCAAAAAGAGTTTAGAGCTACGCGCCAAAGGGCTTGAATGTCTGAAAATTTAACGCGAATTTTTCTAGACAATTTCGTCTTTTTCGGTCTTTCAGGCTTCCATATTGCTAACCCCTACGAACAATTTGCTGCTTTTCCATACTGTATAAAAATCTGTATTTCTCTTACTTTTCTAAGTGAGCCACAATCTTCAAAATCGGTCGATCAATAACAGAGCTATATTGCTTTCGACAAACAAATACGAAAAGTAAATTAGTCTGTGCAAAATGTGTTTATCAGTGAATCGTGGTATTCGGGTAAAAAAAAGCTCAAATACATTTTTTTTATACACAAATACATATGCCTTGAAGCCAAACTTGAAGTTTATTTATTTAAAAAGTATACACATAATTTTTTATAAATTTCTTTCGTCGAATTCGTGATGCCACCACAAAAATTTAAGCCTGCACTGCAACTTGTTCTGTGCAACAAGCATGTCGTGAAAGAATAATTAAAAAACAAAAAGTATACAGAATAAATATATATTTCTAAAATTGCAAACAACTACAAAAAATTCTTGACGTTTTCATATTAAAAACTATACTGCTCTTGAATGAACAATTTTGAATAGTAGATTTTTTTTAAATAGATAAATTGCGGCACTATTGCATGCGGATCGAAAACCACTTCCAGAAATAACAGGTCCTGGAAGGTGAAACGACTTCCAGTTGTTGTTGCTTACAGGAATGGTGAACAGTTAATAGGAGCTCCAAAATTATATGCTGCAACAGGCTCGGAAATAGCTGATACGTGTAGGAACTGTTATTTGAATGGGATCTGAAGGATGATATTGTGGCGAATACGAAGTCGAAATTACTATTAAGCGATAGCAAAGAGATGCCATCTATTTTAAAAACCCTCTAAGGATAGTTGAAAGTGAAATAGTAAGGATGACTTAATAGGAATTATGGAATTACGTCTATATGTCTAGAGCTCAAGTGATGGCATAAGTTCATGTACTCAAAGCGCACCTATCATGCTCGGTGTATGTCGGAGGCATTGTATTGCCTAAACATCCATGTGAGTTCGTTGACAACAGTTAAACTAACGGAGTATGAAGAGTAATCGCTAGCAAGTATATGCGCGTTTACGTATACAATTCTATGTTAAGCTTGATTTACTGCTACCAATCCCTCATAGAACAAACCACTATCACAGGACTTACCTTTTATGAAAGAAATTTATAAATACAGTGTAATGTTAATAAAAATAATATCTGTCCTCGCAATAAAAAGTTGTTGTACCACTTATACTATCATCCTGTCTGAAGATAGTATGCATGGCATTGTTCCGTATGCTGACGTCTCTTGTACCATGAAAAAAAGAGTGTGGAAAAAATTAAAAGCATAGGATACTGCGTACCAGGAAAACCAGAAAATTTAAAGAGGTTACACTTAAGGCCCAGTGAAACCAATAAATTCATATAGAAAAAGACTACCTGCTTTTGTAACAGGATATCATCTCAATTTCTGGAGATAGATCCACTATACAGTGGGGATACAGGAATCTATAAAAAAGCTAGGATACTGTTATAAATATAAAAGTAGTTAACGAACAGCGAACTCCCCGCCATGGAGAATATATAGAGATACTTACAAATGACGAACAAGAAAAACAATATTTTTACAAGTTGTAACTGATTACAAAACACATTTGAATCACACTACTAAATCATCCTTAAATAGATCCTAGGAAAAATATCATATCATTATACGTTCAGCGAAAGTTTCACATGATATATGTATATGTTTTAAAAATGTATTTTTCAACAAATTTATAATAAAAATTTGAAACACACTCATTTACGTATACTCATTATATACACATTCTTGAAGTAATGACACCGTTTTAAGGCATAATTATTTTTAAAACTTTATTATTATTGACCAATTTTTGTTGTTTTAGATTATTTGAAAGTCTAATATCTCTAGAACTTACTAATACACGATAATTACGATTCGCACCTTAACATATGAAGTAGGGTTGAACCAAATTTAAAATTGTAAAAATTCGTCATTTCAGGACTTCAGCTCTTTGTGCACCTCTAACCCTTTTTGATTGACCTAAAACTTTGTATATTCTAGTTTTTAGGTTATTCGCATATTTCTAGGGGGTGAGATCGAGAATCGAACACTTTGGAAATAAGGGACACCCTAATGTACATGTAAATATCAAAGATAATATTTCACATACATACATGTAGCAGCAGCTAAGAGCAGAATTTATTACTCACACATACACACGCATATAACTAGAAGACGAAGCAGTTTGATATCAGACACATCCAGTGAGAAATAATAAGCAGCTGTTCTGTGCGAAAAGTTAACTGCAGAGAAATATACGAACGAGGCAAAAGAGAGTATAAAAGCCGCGCAGCTGAGCGAATAGTCATTGAGTTTGATTTTAACACGCTATTAGTGAGTACGCGAGTATGTATTGTGAAGTACTACTGCTGTGAGTTTAAATAAAGGAGATATTGCTATACTGCATATCTGAGTTATTTTTTCGCTAGTTCAACGCTTTCGAACGACAGCAGAAGGTGCAAAATAATGAGCATTCCTAAAATTTGTTACAATAAATAGAGTCAAATCGTTTCATCTGCTCTATATTGTGACTACGATCTTACCTGTGTCGTCACCAGCGTCATGTGTTTGAGTGGATATCACGATACTCTGTCAACAGGTGTGGCTAGAGGATTGCGCTAATGGAGGCTGGAGCCAACCAGGACGTCGCGTGGAACTATACGCAGTATCATGCTCCGCGACATTATCGTTAGCTGAATTATATTAAAAATGATTTATAGATAACACATATGAAAGGCAATCATGGATTTTGGGTGTCATGCGTATGTTCAAGTATAACTGTTTTTTGTTTGAATAGAGAATCACGTGTTTTTTACTTGCTGATTGTGTATTTTATCTTATATATATTTTATCTATATGCCGTAATATATTTATATGGTGTACGATATTAGCATTACTAAGCTGATACTAATAATATCACGCACCAATAAAAAATATACCATGCAGCCACTCGTACTAGACATGAACACATTATCATCATTTCCACACATATATAAAGGCACGAAGAGATACTCACGCACAGATTTATCTCAGCCGAAATGTGCTACTCACACATACACACGCATATATGTAGCTCAATTACCAAGCAGAGATACCGCAGTATAGAGGCGAAACGTCTAGACTTGAGTAGAAGATGCGAATGTACGTAACGGAGAGATATAAAAGCAGTCGCAGTACTCAGTTTGAAAAGTGTTACGCTATCAGTTGCGAAGGAGGTCTAATGTGTGAGTATAATTGCAATACAGATATTGGAGTGATTTATTCAACAGTTTAGGTAGCTTAACAGAAGGTATGCAGAATTTCCCAAAAGTCGTTACATATTATTTAACTTTGTGCTAGCAATATATACGTACTTTTTGCACTTGAACATTAATAAGCGAGTACAGTGCTACAAAATTTATATACATGTGTGTATCATATAATAAATATACAGGTTAAGACACTAACTGAATTCGATTACGGTAGGCTAAGTGTATCAATAATTTTATACTTTAAGCATCTACTCCAGTGTGGCCATTTCATAATAATGCTAAAAGTGCGTTTCCAGGACTTTCGGGGGCGCTTAACTGCCGCATTCCTTATAAGCTGTATACTTTGGCGAGAATACCACACTTGACACCTTCTTCAATCAATAATTGAGCTGCTTTCAAATCAGTCCTCCGTCGGCAGTTCTTCAATAAATGTGCGCAATAAGTGCTATACAAATGCTATCGCTGTTATAGCTCAATGTATGACGCTCCACTTATTCCGACCACGTCCTTCGGTATACTAACCATTCGCCGCCCACTAAGAAATTATAGCTATATCGCCCCATCATTTGGAAGACAAATGAAAAGCTTTGTACATCGCGTACAGTGATCACATTCTTTCTGTAAGACAAAACATCGCTTGGGTTGGTGAAAGAGACCTGTGTGCATGACTTAGGCTATGCTTCAATCGTTACCTTAGTGTCACACTTTCCTGAAGCAGTATGTGCGACCATTACGCGGGGCACTGGCAATTTCAATATTGCTACGCCCTCCCCTCAGCCATAGGCAAGCCATCGTCGCGGCTGACTAATTAAGAGTGAACGTGAAATTGGTCGTGCGCTATCTGCAAGAGGTTCTATTTAAAATAGATAAATATTTTAACTAGCTATATTTATTAGACATTTAGTCAAGTATCTTCCATTCAACTACTTTTAGTTTTAGCTGGGCTCCAATATCATTAAGTGCATAATCACTTCCACAATTAGAGCTTGTTAAGATGGAACAATGCAACTTCTAAGATTGCAAGTTAAAATTCGATAGCTTCTCTTCATCGTCATGACTCTAATCAAAATATGATTATTCTACTTAAAATGGTTTTAAAGCGCATTTGTGAGCGGTCAATGTAATTTTAAGAGACTTGTGGTTTAACCATATCCAATTAATGTTTTTTCTTTTTTACGGCCTTAAGCATATTTGACAGATCGCCGAATGATTAGGGCAAACAAACTACCTAGTCAGAGTTAAACGAGCGTCAAGAAAACAGCTCAAATATTCAATGTAGCATCACTTATAGTAAATAGGTTTATAAATCACAGTCACGAAATGAACCAAAGCTAATCATATCTATACATATGCAAGTTGAAAGCTTATGACCAAACTATAACTTTTAAGGTAAAATATAGGCATTCTCAATGGTCTCCATTACGACAATGCCATACAGGTATTTACACTATGAGAGTATTTGCACTCACACTACGGACGCTACTTGTCGCATCTGCTGTCTTGAGAAAATCATCTTCAATGAACTAAGTATTACTCAGATACGATTATCGCGCGCTAATGAACGAAGAGGTACAGAGAGTGTTAAAAGTATAGCGCAAGAATCAGCAAATACGAGTAAATGTGTAATTTTCTTTGCTGATATTTAAAGTGTTTACAAAACAAACGAGAATATTCAATTGGAGTATTGGATCTGTTGGTTGCAATAGTATTTATTAACAACATAAAATAAAAACATCTTTGTAATCAAATAAAAAAGAATAAAATAAATGCCTTTTTCTCAGAGCTTGTTTCAAATAAGTACATCATAAACTCAATAAAAACACAAAATATTTTCAGCAGGATAAAGGTGAGATTGGAAAAGCTGAGCCAATGTAAGCATTATAAGAAAATTTTACATTTTTGTGCTTTAACCGAGAGTAGTTGTAAGCCCCGTTGAACCAATATAAATAAAGAGATCGAGTTCCTCTTCCAATTTGCGTCGTGCCCCTTTGTAATTTTCTACAATGCGGGACGGGACGTACTGTATACGCCGACTGCGAACGGCATCTAAAAGCATCTGAGTTTTCACTGAAAAAGATTTGCATGCAGAAATACACTCGAGTGTTGTAAAATCACTGGCCGAGGGGCGACACGCTTCGAAAGACTTTTTTCTAATGAAAAAACTTGTTTCTAATTTTTTGTTTTGTTTTGCTTTGTGTTACCACCACACCAAGGCGTGGTTGACCCAAAATACTCCAGATTAAACCATGAATACTCTATCTGTATCATTCAGTTAATCATCCATCTATAAGTAATCGAAATGCTTGTTTTATTCATGCTTGCGGAAACATCGACTGTCAGTTAAGTACAAGATAAGAGTTTAAACAAAAGTCAGCTGTTTTGCTGATTCCGTGTATTCACAATAGATTTTTGCAATTTTTTCTGCAAAATATTCACAATTTTCGATTAAAACGTTTATTCACCTAGTATTAGTAGAAGTATTGCTACAATCCAATTAAATTGTGACCTAACCAGAGTTTACTCACACGTTTAGCTACGTGTTCCCATCGGCGCCAGTTAGCTCAGCGAGAATCCACTGGACAGTGAAGATCGCTAAAACGATTAAGCGTCATTTTCACCATCTTCAGTTAGTCACTTATCTATAAGTCACACGAATTTTGTGTTTTCTCCAGGTTCACACGGAAAATCTTGTTTGCAAAAAAAAGTGACGGCATAAAATAATCAAAGTTGAACATCGATAAAATTATTTAGGCCCAAAACACATTCGATTTTTTCGGTCGTTTGGTGCTGGCGTCATTTTAAAATAACGCAGATGAAATCCCTGCTACAATGAACGCAAGAGAAAGTCAGATCTAGATTATTTTTTGTCATGATCAAAAACAGCAATTTGTTTAACTTGAATACAAAATAATGTTTAAAATGTAATTTAATAGTTAACTTAATTCAAAGATTTTTCAAGAATTGCAAAATTTGAAAAACTTATTGACTATCGGCAGTTTATGAATTCTTCTTGTGTTGCTTCGACGTTGCGCTGCGTTGCCTATGATTGAGAACATAGTAAGGGGATCAGTAACCGTTAAATGCCCTATAAAAGTGTGTAACGTATAATTTATCTAGTGCGTAAAAGCGAGCTGTCAAATTTTGTATGAAAAATCATTTACACAATTTGGATAAATTTACGCGCACATTTCATTGTGTAAACACGGTAACTCAAAGGAATGCACATGCAGACATTACAGCAGGCATTTTCATCAGAAATCTCCACATCAGCATGTAAAGCGTTTTAGTTTGATATTCACTTAATCTTGGCATTTTTTTAATTTGTATAACAATCAAAAAATTAATTTGGCAATAATACCGCTGATACACAATCAAGTTTATCAAGAGTATTACTAGGTGCGTTTCATTAAACGTACACACATATACAGCGTTACACAATGGTTATAATTTTACACCTTATAAGTTATATGCTTTTATGCAGTCCCCCTAGTAACTAAACGCACGTGTTCGAAGTCAGCTGTTGGACGCAACGTATTTGCTAAAGCGACTCAAAAGCCGAAAAAAGTGTTTGGATCTTTAGAATTCAATAAATTGAAATGTTGTGACTCAAGCACGGCATAGTAGGAATCAAATGAGTTACACCCGACGTGCTACGTCACGGAAATGGTGTGGAATAAAGCGATGTATCTACTACCTTTGAGAGAGCTACTTTCATTCAAATTTATATTAATTTATATTTAAAACCTATTGACCATGAGCACCAAAATCGATGCATTTATAAAAATACCTATTGTTGATGATTGGAATATGCTTTCTGGAATCATCGCCATCCCCAAGAATCTTACTTTTTCGAAATGGTTGCTTTGTGTGAGAATCGTGACAAAGATTATCCCAGCTAATATCATTAGTATAATTATTAAACCAGCAATGATGATCGCACGACGATTAAATATATATTTTATGGTCCCTGGGGTTGATTGGTAGCATACTTTGTTTTGAGAGTATTTTCTGAAAGAAACAAGAAAATTATAATTTAGAAATGGGTGGCTTCATATTTGATATGTTTAAGCTTATAAACAACATATGCATTTTAGAATGGGCCGAACAAAAATCGAAGTTTGATTTTCTTCAAAAAAGAAAAACTTGATGCTAGAGCTACAGTTAGATTGTCATAATTTTCAATATAAGGCAAACGCTCTAACTACAATTTAAGCATGCCGAAGCGATACAAGGTGGCAGCATGGTTACATACCTACAAACATATATAAAAATTCTATGTACTTTGTTTTTGTGAATTACGTTGGACAATGTTGATGTATCAAATCAAATAAAAAAGTTTTTAATCAGCTGTCCCATGCTGCCACCTTGTATCGTTCCGCCATGATTTTAAGGTATAAATAAATATATATGTATCTTTAGGTCTCTCAAGGAGCAGCTCAGGGCAACTAAAACAATTTTCAAAAAGTTTAATACAGCTCTAAAAATGACACCACTACATGCAAATACGTATTAAAATTTCACTACACTCATAGTTACTACGGACGCTAAAGTGTTGATGTTGTGTGTTCAAAAAGCAACAGGCCTCAAGCAAACGAAACTCAGATTTGATCTCGCGAGCAAATCAACGAAGAATGTGTTCATATTTTATCATATGAGAAAACGTGCAATTTTCTTTGGTGATATTGAAACGAGAAATAAATTGGAGCATTTATTCGTTTTGTTGGTTGCAACAATTTTGTTACTTTGTTAAAATGAATAAAATAAAATAAAATAAATAAAACAAGTAAGGAAAGCTAAGTTCGGTGTAAACGAAACATTACATACTCAGTTGAGAGCTTGGAGACAAATAAGGAAAATCACCATTTAACAAAATGAAACCTAGGGTAACCCTGAATGTTTGTATGACATGTGTATCAATGAAAGGTATTATGATTATTTAAAACTTAGTGGGCCTTAGTTCTATAGGTGGACGCCTTTTCGAGATATCGCAATAAGGGTGGACCAGGGGTGACTCTAGAATCTGTTTGTACGATATGGGTGTCATAAAGTATTAATGAGGTTTTAAAAGGGATAGCCTTAGTTGTATATGTGAAGGCGTTTTCGAGATATCGACCAAAATGAGACCAGGGTGACCCAGAACATCATCTGTCGGGTACCGCTAATTTATTTATGTATGTCATACCACGAACAGTATCCTGCCAAGATCCAAGGGCTTTTGATTGGCCCCTGCAGAACTTTTCATTTTTTCTTCTTAATATGGTAGGTGTCACACCCATTTTACAAAGTTTTTTCTAAGTTATTTTTTGCGTCAATAAACAATCAAATTACCATGTTTCATCCCTTTTTTATATTTAGTATAGATTTATGCATTTATTTTTCATTTTTCGATTTCGAAAAATGGGGCGGTTATAGTCGGATTTCGGCCATTTTTTGTACCAAGATAAAGTGAGTTCAGATAAGTACGCAAACTGAGTTAGTAAAGATATATCGGTTTTTTGCTCAAGTTATCGTGTTAACGGCCGAGCGGAGGCAGGGCAGAAACACGATTGATGACGATCTAATGTCCCTACCAAATATCACAAGGCTGGTAATTTTTGTTCGACTTATGGCATTAAAAGTATTCATGACGAATTAATGAAAAAAGGCGGAGTTTGCCCATTTTGAATTTTCTTTTAGTCTTTGTATTTGTTGCACCTATCTTACTGGAGTCGAATGTTGACATAATTTACTTTTATACTGTAAAGATATTAAATTTTTTGTTAAAATTACTTATAACAAATTTTTTTTAAGTGGGCGTGTTTCGTCTCGATTTTATTTAGCACATATATAGTAACAGGAGTAAACGTGCCTACCAAATTTCATCATGATATCTTCAACGACTGCCAAATTACAGCTTGCAAAACTTTAAGTTACCTTCTTTTAAAAGTGGGCGGTGCCACGCCTATTGTCCAAAATTTTCTAATTTTCTATTTGCGCCATAGAGGTCAACGCACCTACCAGTTCATCGCTTTAATATCCGTCTGGTAATGAATATCGCACTTTTCGGTTTTTCCACGAAATGTTTCGATATCGAAAAGTGGGGCGTGTTGTAGTCCGCTTTGCGTTCATTTTAAACAGCGATCTGACATGAGCGCTCAGCGAACCTACATATCAAATCTCATCAAGATTACCGTCAAAACTTACTCAAGTATCGTGTTTACAGACGGACGAACAGACTGACTGACGGACGGGACAGACGGACATGGCTAAATGATTTCTTTTTCACCCAGATCGATTTTGAGTATATAGAAGTCTCGATCTATCTCGATTAGTTATGACCCCGTTGACGGATTACCGTTATGCGATACAAAGTTAATATACTCTGTGAGCTCTCTGCTCAGCTGAGTATAATAAACATAAAATAAAATAAATAAAATAGATATAATATTATAAAATAAATTTAAAAATTAAGTAAAATACAATGAAATCAAGTACAATAACATAAAATGAACGAAATGAAATAAATAAAATAAGATAAAAATAATATAAGGAAATGAAGGGGAGGAAAGGAAACGAAAGGTAAGGAAAACAAGTACAGGTGTCTAAGTTCGGGTGTGTAACCGAACATTATATACTCAGCGTGAGCTTCATTGTACATTTCATTTCAGATACATTACTTTTCTACATAACACGTGCACCGCCCCGTTTAAAAAAATGTCTCCCCATTTCCTCTTACAATAAAAACTGGATAGTGAAATATCATTGAGTCAAAACTATTTTTGCAAGTTATAGCTTATTATTCTAGTCTACGACCCGTTTTAAACTTGTGTTTATATCCAAGTTGCCGTCGTCTTTAACCGATTCCGTCCATTTTTACCAAAATATTTTCTGCTATAAGGAAAATATGTGTACACAATTTTGTTACGATATGTAAATTTTTCTTCGAGTTATGGCTCCTGAACATTGACCATTGCTTAGTCATATGCAAAGATATAGCTAATTTTATTCGTCCCACGACCCTTTTAAAATCTTTATAGAGTGGGCGTGGTCCTTAACCGATTTCGTCAATTTTTCTTCAAAGCACTCCTTTTAAAGGCAACCTCTCTGCCGAATTTTGTTACGATAGGTTTAACGATTTTTGATTTATTTATAACTTTAAACGAGCAATTCTTGTTTGTTTGTATAGCCGAACGATCTCGGGAACGCTCAACCGATTTAAATGAAATTTGGCACAGAGATAATGTATCACCTTCTAAGACTTTCTACCTAGGTGTTGCCACTCAGAATGTTTCACAAGGTTCCCACCTATTCGAAATTAAAAAAAATTGCTTGCGATATGCCGATATGGGTGTCAAACGAAAGGTATTTCAATCCCGCATTAAATAGGGACATTTTTGAGTAGGGCTGCCATTTAGGGTTGCCGCCTACTCGAAATTAAAAAAAATTGCATGAGATATGCCGATATGGGTATCAACGAAAGGTATTTCACTCCGCATTACACTAGGGACATTTTTGAGTGGGGTTGCCATTTAGGGTTGCCACCTATTCGAAATTAAAAAAAATCTGCATGAGATATGGCGATATGGGTACCAAACGAAAGGTATTTCACTCCACATTACAATAGGGTCATTTTTGAGTAGGGTTGCCATTTAGGGTTGCCACCTACAGGAAATTATTGCATGAGATATGCCGATATGGGTATCAAACGAAAGGTATTTCACTCCGCATTATAATATGGGACATTTTTTAGTAGGGTTACCATTTAGGGTTGGGGTAGTTAGAACGAAATAGTACTCTACTTACTCATATTCTATTAAAGCTTTAAAGGAGGACATTAAAGTTAAAAATCTTCGTAAAAAATCTTACACATGATTCGACTTAATTTTCTAAATTTATACACGCTAATAAAATTGAAATGCAATATCAAGGCACGGTGGCAAATTCTAGCAAAATATATTTAAATGCATATTTTTGGCAAATGTGAAATGAATAATTGCAATTTCTCACAGATTACTATTAGAAAGATTTCTCACGGTAGCAAAAAGATATCTCACCAAGGTAATTTTCTACCTGAACACTAGAGGCATATGTTCAGTTTGAAACGGCTTCTAACCATTTAACTACTTACCAACAGAAGGGCGCTTAGGAAAGTAAGTTGACATTTAATTAAACTAACTGATAGTTGTCATTCGTGAAATTTACAAGTTTTTGGAATGTAATAAAATTGTGAGTTCTTTCATAGTGTATAACTAAAAAAATGTTTAAAATTAATAATTCGGCGCATGAAGATACTCGACCTAAATAACTTAGTTATCGATTTCACTAATTGTCATAACAATTCCTTATACTATAGGCTGGAATTACCCATTTCAAATTTTTCATTCCAGTTCATTTTGCGGTTAGTGTTTTGATATGTTTTTTGAAATGTATTTTTAAAGAAATCAAATATTGGTAAGTAAAAATATATATTATATGTGCATATAAAAAAGTAGAGTTTGATTAATGATGAACAAGTAAGTGTGCGGCATACTCGAAGATTGCCGAGCAAAGCTCGATCGCCCAGGCACTGATTAATAATATTTGTAAAATTGACTTTATCACAAGTGGGCGGTGCCACGCCCTTTAATATTTTTTTTTAATTTTTATGAAGAGGCTCAATATCAGTCCACATGTCAAATTTCAACGTTCCAGGTGTATTATTTACTAATAATCAGGTTTTTTGTGTTTTCCAAAATGTTAAATGTATAAAAAGTAGGTGTGGTTATCATCCGATTTTCGCTCATTTTCATACCAATCTATTCTGGGTCCAGATAAGCTCGTGTCCAAATTTGGTGAAGATATCTCAATATTTACTTAAGTTATCGTGTTAACGGACATACGGACAGACGGACGGACATGGCTCAATCAAATTTTTTTGATACTGATGATTTTGATATATAGCAGTATATATATATCTCGACTCCTTTATACCTGTAACAACAACCGTTATCCAATCAAGGTTAATATACTCTGCGTGCAAAGCCGCTGATATAAAAAGAAAGGAAAAGACGGGAAAGGAAAGGAATGAAAGGAAAGGAAAGTAAGGAAATGAAAGGAAAATAATGCAAAAAAAGGAAAGGAAAGGGAAAAGAAAGGAAAGGAAGGAAAGGAAAGGATAGGTGACGAAAGGAAAGGAAAATAAGGGAAAAAAAGGCAGGGAAAGGAAATTAAAGGAAAGAAAACGAAACGAAAGGAAAATAACGGAAAGGAAACGAAAGGAAAGGAAATAAGAGGGAAGGAAGTAAAAGTGGTTAAATTTCAGCCACTGTGCGAGCTTATTCATTATTTTTCATTAATTGGTGCTTAACCCCTAAAGCGATTTTGGCTTCGATTATTTTCTTGGATGACAGAACGTACCTCGTCTTACCTATTTACCGCAAGACTGACTTTTTTGCTTCTTGTCTAGTCCTGAGAATACAGAACTCACTGCGCGTTTGTTAGACCGTTTGTTCAGGTCATATATCAAAATCATCATCATACGCCAGTAAGTACGATACTAAACAAAAATGTACCATCACGGTTAGTTCTGCTGCTCAGGATTATCTTCTGCGAGCATTATGTTACAGAAATCGCACGAAAAAGTGTCGCCTGTCTGACCTCTTGTGGTTTCTAATAGCGTCGGAGAGTCCTTCCAAACCTTACAGAGCTGGTGTGTTGCAAACGTCATTTGGCAGAGCCTGGTATTAACTTTACTGCGAATTTAATTCAGACAGCAGCATACATCAGATTCTTTGTCTTCGCTCAGTCAAACTGCTCATATGAGTCGCCGAAAGGATGGTTGAGTTTCCACACTGTTTATCGTGGGTCTTCTCCAGCGATCTGTCACAAATTCGAGCAGCTGTTATTTTCCTTCTATAGGCGCCTTTCGTCTTCTGCTGCTCACGATAACATCCATTGTAGCGCTCGTTGCCGGCGCACTGTACGCAGAGTAGCCCTATACGATAGCGTCCTTTTTTCCAAAGCAGCGCACGATTCCGCATTTGTTACACCATGCTGTTGACAGTAGTCGTCGTTTGTAGTGAGAGAGAATACGATCCACTGCTCCGGCACACGGCAGGTCGGCGCTTTCTCTCGATGCAGGCAGGGTGATAGCCGAGCGGTATGCTTTGTGATCAGCTTTTAGACGGCAAACCTTCTTTGTGTCACTGCGCGCCTCTCTTTGCTGCAAAGAGGCACGCTCATTGAGTGCGCATATTCGGGCACAATGAAACTATGTGTTCTCGATCAGAAGACAGTGAAACAAAGTAGTCAGCCAGTATCATCATTAGTTGCAGCGCTTGGGCGATTTCAAAGCTGTGATAAAAGACAAGTAGGCTTCCCCTCTGACCAGGAGACAGAAGAAAGTCACGAGCGTTTGGGCGATTTCAAGCTGCGAAACTATACAATAAGGTCTCCATTTTCCTCCGCGTCCAAATAAGAGGGTGTGCTAAGAATCCTGTGCTGTGGCCGTGAGATGTCCTCTCCTTCATATATGATGATCTAGACAGTACCATAAATCTTCGAAAAACTGTTCTCATTGGAAACTTCAGGGGTCCTGTCCCATTTTATCTTGAGACTCATAGAGAGTCTTTTTTGGTTTGTCGAGAGATGGCTTCATTTTCCATTGCATAAGTACTCAGCATAAGCCAGCCAAGACGCAAGTCTCTTTCTATTTTTTCCTCGATTGCACGCTCTTCATTTTCGTTCATCGCAGGCAGAGCTTACGGTGAGTTTTGGTAGACCGCAGATTCACTCTATATTGTTGGAAATGATTTTTACGATTTCCCACACACTGGTCCGGACTTAATTTATGGTTACATCTTTATATAAGAGTTTGCTTGATCCAGGTCCTACAGGAATTCGATGCGGTATATAAGTAGGGTGTATTAGATTGGGTCATTTGTATGGGAAAAATGGTGGGAAAAAACTTCAGGTGCATATCCAGTTTATGAATCTAGGGTTATACTGAGTAAGTTATTGTCCGATGGGACCATAGGTCGATAATGAATTTCGAGCCTCCCTCACTTTTGTTCGAAAATTTATATCCTCATCCAAATCCGAATTGTGACATTATTTTTAGGTATTTTATTGTGAGAGCCGCTGTGACTCATAGATTGCAGAAACTGGATAGTGCCTTTTCCACAATCAATAAATTTGACCCACCCTAAGGTGTATTGTTTAGTTATCATATAACAGCCTTAAAATATTTATGATATTACCTATATTAGTTTTATACACTTACTACATCGTGTTTAAAAGCAGAATAAGCCAGTAATACGTTTCCAAAGCTTTTATCGTTCGTTCATTGTCACACAACCGCTTTCGGACAAATCATATTTCTTTTCCAACTCTCCAAACTGGAGCATTCTCGCTGACACATTTTTCACTCTTGCATTCGATTTTGGAACTGTTCGAATTAGGGGCTCTTATGAGTACTTCTAGCTTTTCCGATACGCACAGATATGACTGACAACCAATAATCCATAGTGCCTCGCATTTCCGCTTGTACTGCGTATTCCAGTGCTATGAGATTGCATTGTTTTTCCATTAAACACAGTCACTAAATTTATGAGATGGGAAAAAGTCAAATCATCTGTTCTTAACTGAAGATAACGCTCCGGTTTTATACAAAAATTCCCCAATCGTTAATGTAATGTCTTTGTGTATTGCATGGCTTTTTTATTGAGTCTCACATAAAAACCGTCTTAGAATTTGTTTCGCAACATACTTATATGTCTTCAAATGTACGCAGTGAATTTTTATTTTTGAGTATATTTATTGGCAGAAAATTTGTAGGACTCCTGTTGTTGTTGTTGTAGTAGCAATATTTCGCCCCACCTAATAGCTCCGACGATCACAAATTGTCATCGATATCCTCTACGGGAGTTTCCAAGAACTTGCTGTTTCAACAGGGTGGACCATCATGAAAGGGGTGTTAGAGGCGTTGGTTCCACATTCAATTAAGAGATGGTTGTGTCATGTGGGGACACATTGCAAGCGGGGCATACATTTTGTATGTCGGGGTTATTCTGGATATGTAAGAGTTTAACCTGTTACAGTATCCAGAACGAAGTTGAGCCCGAGTGACTCGCGTTTCCTGGGGAGTATGCGTTCCTCTTCCACAAGTTTTGGGTACTGTTCCCTGAGTACAGATTCACCGGGCAATTCCTGGCATAAGTTCCGACACCTGTTTGTGGAGTTCACCAAGGACCTGTTGTTTTTTTTTTGCTTCATACGCTGAGTTCTCAGGTGCCGTATTTCCTCAAAATGCTTACGGAGGTGACTCCTTAAGTCCTAGCGGTGTTGGCTCATCAATCAGACGTCTGTTGATGCCCAGGTTTCTGTATTCAACAGAACTGTTTGTTAGCATCTCATTTCTCTCCCTGGGGAGTATTCTCGCCTCATTATGTAGATGTTGTTCTGGGCATACGAAGTCAGCCGTGACGGTTCTAAGCGCAGTATTTTGGCAGGCTTGTAGCTTATTGCATCGAGCTAGGAAATCAAAAACTACGAGAATATTGGCAAGAAATAGATAGACCACCTGAGCGTATGAGCACTTTTTCTATGTCTACGGTAAAGTCCTAGGTATCAAAACCCAACTAGGTTAGCTTATGTTGAACTGGCCGGTCGATAAAGACCTCACATAGACTGATGTGTCCATAGTGTTACCAGAAATTTGTTTGGCGACCACACGTAAGAACCGCAATCAGGTGCCAGGACATATGTTATAGAATAACTCTTGGTAAATACAAGCAGTTTTCTAGAACCCAGCTTAATTGCTGGCTCGAGATCTGCAACTTTGCCGCCCCTAATAGCTGAGCTTGACCTGGCGAGCGCAGAACATGCACACAGAATTTGCTCAAACGTGTCTTCCTACAGCTCACACTGCCTCACTTGCTGTTACCGACGAGTCGTACTTATAAGCATGTGCCGTTAGAAGGCAGTGTCCAGTCAGTATGCCACGAGAGCCTTATCTTCTCTTTTTAGATATATGTATGTGCACTTAGTGAGTTTAATATCGTAGGCTTTGCATGTGCAATTTCTTTGAAATTTTACAGCCTGCGCTTTTGTCCACGCTTTTCCTGCTTGAACAAACCCGACTAAGCTGTCGGATATGAAAAATGAGCGAGCGCTTGCCGCCAACAATATGCATTCTACGGTTGACAAACTAGACGGCGGCCAACAGATGCGCACACAAGATACACAAGCGCGTCCCCAATTACCATCACCGCCAAAAATTTTAAAGATGCCATCGTTCATGCTAAACCATCTAAAGCAGTGGGCCCAGACGGCATAGCCATGCCGATGCTTAAAAAACTTGGCAGAGAAAATTTAATATCTGAGGCATGTCTTCACCTTTCCTTGTCCACCTTCGTTATCGAAAAATGGAAAATGGTCAGAGTAGTATCGCTACTAAAGCCTGTAAACCAGCTAAAGTAGGAGAATCTTATCGCTCGATATATCTCCTATTGCCGGTAGCCAAGATACTTGAAGCCATTCTGCTTCACTATTTCACTGCAAACTTGCATCTTTCCAATCATCAGCATGGATTTCTAAAACTACGTAGCACTGCCCCCGCGCTAAACGTCATCAAACACAGATAAATTGCGTATTACGTACATAATCGTAGCGCTGGACTTACCAAAAGAAGTTTTTGAGAGAGTCAACTACGGCACTTACTGCAAGACTCAAAGGTGGCCCGCAATTATTTGTCCTGTTGACAAGCATCGGTGCAATTCAGAACGTAACGTCTAAACCAAAAGAACTCAACAAGGAGTACCATAGGATGACTGTCCTATCCCCGCTTTTGTTTTAACTTCAACATATGGAAGATCAATTCGCCACCATTGTATCCTACGTCGGTGAATGCACGATAATGTAATAAATAAACAGCTATCTCTCTCATTTTCCATTTTTTTCGCCTAGCGAAACCTGACATTGCCACCGACCAAATCATCGACGACTTATTTACAACAAGGAAACGGCAATGTTGACAATATTGGACATCCACGTCTATGCATTACGCTATCGACTGTCTTACACCCCAAATACTGGATGTGACGCTTGATCAGGACCTACATTATTAGGAGCATGCATCCGCAGTTGTACCTCAATCTAGAGCCGCAGTAAAATCCTTTTCCCGGCAGCACTTGGGGTAAACACAAAGATACGCTTATCACCACTTACAAAAACAATTGGTTGGCCGCTTGCATGTTACGCGATAGGAAGAAAATACAGACCTGTTAAACACTCTCCCAGAACCGCTAAGAGCTGTCTTCTTATGTCCCCAGAACACCACCTACACAGTGAGGCGAGAGTACCATTGGCGAGAAATGAATTGCTGAACAAACAGTTTCTGTTGAATACCTAGAAGTCTGGGCATCCCAAAAGACATCCGTTTGAAGAGGCCGCACTTCTAGGGGCCTAGTAAGTCATCTCCGGAAGCATTATGAGTACATACGGCACCTGAAAGCACAGCCGTATGAAGAAAAAAACACAAATAGGTCCCAGTGATATCCACAAAAAGGCGAAGGACCTCTATGCCAGGATTGACCAGCGAACAGCTCTTAAGAATAAATATCCTGAACTCGAAGAAGAGGAAAGCACTCTCCCTAGGGTAACGCGCAGACACTCTAGATCAACTTCGATTACAGGTTAAACTCTTAGTTATCCAGAATCAACCCCGACATACACAATGTATATCCTGCTTGCAATGTGTCCCCATATGACACCAACCCCTTTTTAATTGCAATGTGGAGCCAACGACCCTCTAGCACACCTTCCAAACTGTTCCCACCACGTTGAAAACTGGGGGGAAAAACCTTCTTATGGACTTCCGTTTAGAGGATATTGAATGAAAATTTGAGTGTTCACGCTATTGGAGGGACGAATACCTGCTACGACTACAGTACACAACAACGTTTTCTATGTGCCGAACCGCCGTGATGCGGTGTAGCGTGCTCCGGCCTACCACCCGTAAGTCCTGCGTTCAAGTCCCGTAAAAAACAACATCAGAAATTTTTGCCCAATAAATTATTTTAATAAGACATTTTTTTTCTAGGCTAAGTAGAAAAAGTAGGCTAAGTAGAAACGGTTTTCTTGTTACGGGCGGAACCTTGTGCACTTGCACAACAGAAAACTAAGTCCATATCAGAAAATCACTGCTCTATCAACAATCATGCGATCAATAAAACTTCATCGCTTGCGCTGCTATCTGGCGAAAGTTAGCAACTGCGGTAATGCAGTGTTAGTTCTAATCAATATTCACAATATATTCTTTGTGTACAATAGATTTCTTGTGTCTCCAATCGTTTATTTTTAACAAATTATTTTAATAGAATATCTAAACAAAGGAACTATGACCAATAATGCCCAAAGCTCGCTAATAGCACAATTTCCATCTTTACAACAAAAACTTTATTTATAGATTTTGATTCCAATAAGAGCGAAAGGGACCTGCACATAAAAACAGCAATTAGAAATAATATATGTATAGATATAAATATAGTTAAAAAGGTTGTTGTTGTGTTGTTGTTGTATTAACGACAAAGACACTCCCCGAAGGTTTTGGGAAGTGTTATCCATGTTGATGGTACTTTGCCGGATATAGATCCGGTACGTTCCGGTACCATCCCCGACCATCTCGGGAACGATTAATATGACCACGTTTAAACCTTCTAGGCCATACCTCCCCACCCCATAGTTCCATGAGGAACTTGGGTTCTAGAGCGTCGCCTGCTAAATATGTGTGACACATTATTTTGTAACAGGATTCCTCTCGTGGGTGAGGTTGTAAATTGGGTTGCGGAAGCTGAAGCGTCGTGCTCCTTTTAATTTTTTCTTACACATTAGGGCGTGTCAGAATATCAGCCGCGGTAGGTATGCCTGTCTGTAAGAGGCGACTAAAATACCAGATTCAAGGGGACTGTGTAGTCGCAAAACCTTCAGTTGCCAGCGCTAATACATAGACTTCTCCAAACCCAATTGTCAACCTCACCTCATCGCGGCGAATCCTGTTCTCACTACCGACGATGGACTCTGGCACTCCCAGCACTACCCCACCCAAGGGTCGACAGATAGGCATGAGGTGTGGTAATGTGGCCACAGACTCGTTCCCGTAGATGTCGGGCTAGCACCTTAATGGCGCTCTGCGTTCCACGGAGCGTACTGGATCTGCCTATCCGGCCATAGGACCATCACATCGATAACACTCCCCAAAGCCTTCGGGGAGCAACCTTATCGCTACAACATAACAACAACAACGCGGAACCTACTTGTTTATGCCGACTACCGAACGCTATCTGCAAGGTCATCAGTGAGTTTTCACTGAGTAGCATTTCATGCGCAATTGTAAATACAACCGCGGACGTGACTTAGCCGCAACACTACTACGAGGAGCGACCCGCTTAGGAAATTTTTATTCTAACTGTAAAAAGCTTGTTCTAAATTTTGATGCTTGCTCTGCCGAGGGTGTTGTGGTCAGACGGAGTCACGCTACCAGTCACACCACTTGGCGGCGCGCATCGCATATAAGCTACGAGTAAATATGTGAATACATAAAATACGCAAGCTTGCTACACTATGATAGTATAGAAATGAAAATAGTAGTCACAAACTGATTCTCAATTCTTTCAGTTGCAGCTCAGCTCATCTCAATTTCTTCTCTCGCATGTAGTTGCCACACTTGATTGTTTTTCGAACAAAACTGTAGTATAAATTTGACGTAACATTTTAAAAAGAGAACTTGTAAGTTATAGAAAAGTAAAGGATCAAGTCGCAGAAGGTATTCACAACTGAGTACTTTACATGTAATCGGCAGTTTAATGTTTCGTAACACTTTAATTTGAAACGATTCAAAACAATTCAAACTTATTTGTCGGAAACATCAACATTAACAAAGATGTTTTTTATTATCTATTAGATTCGTTTGCCGTGAGTGAAATTCATAAAAATGAACAAACTGTTACTAACTTTGGAAAAATCCTGTTCGTTCAAGCAAAACTTTTGCAGCAGCAGGGCGCAATTTTGCATTCGCTTGGACGAGAAGTTGCAAAATTGTACCTTAAATAGATGTCCGTATCCATAATTTTTGCACAGTAAATTCAAAAAAGGGTTTTTGCGTTTTGTATTGATAACTGAAAAACTAGTTTTTGTGTTTCTCATTTTGTCGATTTGATGGTTTTCTATTGGTGATTTTTTTTAACAAGTGACACCATCATCATAAGTACAAATAGAGAGCGCAATGAGCGTAAATTCTCTTGAAATTTGCTCATGGATGACAGTGTGATCGCCGTGAAATGAGCAGTGAGATCAGTTTCGCTTAACAAATAAAATCTATGTTAGTTTGTACTTAGAATCTGTCAATTTACAGAGCTGTGGGGTGGACAATTTCGCTTGATGTTGAAATGCACTAAACTAATTCTGTTCGCTTGATCAAAGATCTTGTGGATCGAAGTATATCATATGTTCGATCATTTCACCGAATCTCCGTGAAGTGTCAAGATCAAAACACTAGAACGATGTTTGATTCTACTGCAGCACCATCTCTCTCAGTAGTGCAATTCACAAGCGTGTCTCCTAGTTCGTCGTATGTGATATTTTTCATAGTAAATTCATGTATTGGAAGCCATGATGAAATAGTTGTCTTATATGATGTATATTTTCTATACTGTGTTGTGACTGAATCCTTCTAAACGACTAGCGACCGGTTTGATAAAACTGTGTGTGAAAAGAGGTGTGTTTTTGGGGTTTTATGTTCAAGATGATTTGAGGAAGCTTAATATCACAATTGTGGTCGTTTCTTTCTTATCTTTCAGGGGTCTCAAGTGGATCAGGGTCGCCAGTTCCGTTGAAGTTTGGTACACTTGGTCAACTAGCGTATTATTTGAGAAGTAGACAGGGATTCCAGGCGATCGACTCTCCAAAAAATCTAATTAATCGTTGGCTGATGTTGCTAGAAATTCGATACAAGGGTACCTCTTGGTGACTCAAGTAATATAAGATAACTGTTTTACTCTGGTAAATGTGATCTGGGCGGCCCCTTTTCTAAATCGGCTTGACTTGTTTCGGAAATGTGGACAAGGTCGTATCCTTTGTGACCTATACTGAATATATTTTTGATGCAATTTGCTAAAAGAGCGGTAAGGGTACCTCTTTGGACAAGTTAATAGTGGAGAAACTATCATTCCGGAAAGTGGACAGGAGCCAACTTTTATAAAAAATCGTATTTATGGTAAAATTTGCTTGAAATTGACACACGGAACTCCATTATTGGTTTATTATTTGAGAACTTTCTTTCCGGAAAGTGAACCAATGATCCACCTATTCCAAAACAAAACCTAATTATGTGCGATTTGCTAGAAATTCGATACAGGAGGTACTTTTTTAAGTAACATAAGACAAACTTTTCATTCTGTGATATAGACCTGGGGTCATCTTTTATAAAAATCGATTTTATTCTTGCGGGAAGTGGACAAGGACACTGACCTTTGCCATAAAAATATAATTTATGGTGCGATTTGATAAATTTGCGAGGGGTTTCACTTCGTCAATTTTTGGACCCATTTAATATTTGGGACCCTTTTACTCGGAAAGTGTACCAGACCAGAACGATTGTTTGAATTAATAATTGGCAGCCTTTCGAAAAAGTCAATCTGCATATAAAAAGGAAATGGCAACTCTATAACTCAAGTTCGGATAACCAATTTTAAAAGTCATAGCTGTGTGGGGTTGTAGATGGTTTGTAAGTGGGGTTTAGTTGCATATGATGAATCACATTTCTTAGATTAAGACGAAATGTAGACCTGGGTGTATGTTTTCAAATACAATACAAGACGCGATAAACTCCGAAGAGATTTGAAGCCGAGCTTCTCCTCGAAACTAAGTCGTGATCTTTGTTTTTCTGCCAAAATGGCGGGACGGGACCTACATGACTACGAACGGCATTTTCCATTTTATTTCTTAATGTATTAATGAGATTTTAACAAAGGGTGGTGGTTACAAACCGACTTAGGCAAACGAGAGAGTTATACAAAAAGCCATAGGCAGAAAAAGAGATAAAGGAAGATTAGAGATAGGAGTGGAAAATTGGAGGCGGAAAGAAAGAGACGGTTGAGGGGAAGAAAAAAAAGAGGAGTAGGAGTAAGAAATGGAGACAAAATGGAGAAAGTGTGAGGGGAAGATGTGAAGAGAAGAGAAGGAGATAAAAAACTAGAATAAGGTTAAGGGAGATGAATAAATGAGAGTAGAAAAGAGAAATATGAGAAAGTGAAAGAGGGAAAATATGAAGCGGCGCGCGCTTAATTTTAGAGGTGTAGGAAGAGGCAAGAAGATATAATGTCAGAGGCTACTAGGTAACAAATGACTCTGTTTACTCAGGAACTAGATCAACGCAGAGGAGAAAGTCTCAATTATCTATCTGTATTTTATATGTAAAGATGAACTCGTTTTTTAAAAGTTGACCTGTGTTAATTTCATATAGTTTCGTAGTGGTTTATAAAACAAAGATATTGAGATCGCCGGGTCGTAAAAAACAGGTATGTCATATATGTTATAGAGATTCCATGTATGAGGAAATCGTGGTTAGAGAGCTAGAGGGATTAGGAGTGGAACTGAAATTGGGAATGGGAGAGTGAATACTGGAGTACGAATGCGAGTGGGAACGGTCAGTGGTGTGCTAATGGGGCTCGGAGCGGTAGGAAAACTAATGGAACAAGAGAAGTACAAGAGTAGGAAAAATGGAAGACAAGGAAGAAGATAAAGGGAAGCGAATAAAGAGAGAAAGCGAGCAAAACACACTGTTCGGACAGAAAAAAGTCTGCTGTACCCTAGATATGCTATTAAATATCATCGCAAAGGCGATCTAGAAGCGTTTAATTTCGAAGAAGATAAACTCATTAATCTTAAAAAATCTCACATGCACAAGCTAGCACTCTGACGATTCACTGCACAATAAAAATGCACTCGATCAACATATTCGCTCCACACTTCTGAAAAGTGTTGCTAGATACGCCCTCGCCATATGGATATCTGTAGTGCGTACGTTTATCGTATACATTTTGTTAATAGTGATGGGCCTGTAAAATTCACGTACATCCATGTCTAAACAATTAGTATGTCTACGCCCGTGCTGTAAACATTGTAGAAATAAATAAATGGAACAGGTTTTAAACATATGATGTATTATGTTAGCATATGCATTTCAGGAATGCTACAAATGTTTGCAATCGAGGTTATCATAAAACGAATTACGTCAACATTATATCGTTTGCTAAGGGAATATCACCATGCATATTGGGTCCCTTGGCATATGGGAATAAATGGAAATGAAAAATGAATGAACTAGCAAAACAGGGTGCATTCCTCAAAGCTTCTACCGTAGACGCTGCAATTAGATTGGGCGAATTAAAAGAAAACGAGAATACACATGATCGAGCAGGACGTACAGCTCTTATAATTGATATGAGCGTGGGTACATGATGGGTATTATGACTCGGCATTGCCTTTTTGCATCACATGCTTTCAAATTTTGCGTTATTAAAGATAGTACATGTAGGAAGTGCGGATTGGAGGAGGAAATGATCGTGCACGTTTTATGCTCGTGCCCTGCGCTCGCCAGGTTAAACTCCAGATATTAGGGGTGCACAGCTATCCGATCTAGAAACCAAGTACCATTTGTTCTATATTAAGCTTCTAGTGTTGCAAAGGACGGAGTATTTTAGTCGTCTGCGATTTGTGATTTAATAAGTGGTATACATTTTTTCCAGAGATCTCTATACACGGTGATACACTTAAATACTTTGCTTCCTCGAGCCAGGACGGACTCAAATTTAAGATACATTTTTAATTCCATACACATTTTTTGAGGTGCTCAAATCAATCATGTAAGCTATCCGTTATCTCTCGAGCGGACTTTTCGTCGTAGAAGATCAGATTGGCACGTGGAAAAGTACACACCTCCCCTTTAACTTTAAGATTCAGATATTTCCAATGGCCACAAACCGATTCCCAAAAATTGTAAAGAAGTGGATTTTTGACATTTAAAAAAAAATTAATTATAAATAAAAAAAGTAAGGAAGGCTAGTTCGTGTGTAACCGAACATTACATACTCAGTTGAGAGCTGTGGAGACAAAGTAAGGGAAAATCACCATGTTGTAAAAAGAACCTAGGGTACCCTGGGATGTGTTTGTAGAATGTGTATCAAATGAAATGTGTTAATGATAATTTAAAAGGGAGTGGGCTAAGTTCTATAGGTGGACGCCTTTTCGAGATATCGCCATATAGGTGACCAGGGGTGACCTAGAATTTTTTGTACGATATGGGTATCAAATAAAGGTATTAATGAGTATTTAAAAGGGGTGGGCCTAAGTTCTATAGATGGACGCCTTTTCGAGATATCGCCATAAAGATGGACCAGGGTGACTCTAGAATTTATTTGTCCGATATGAGTATCAAATAAAAGGTGTTAATGAGTATTTTAAGAGGGGCGTGGGCCTTAGTTCTATATGTGGACGCCTTTTCGAGATATCGCCATAAAGGTGGCCAGGGGTGACTCTAGATTGTTTGTACTATATGGTATCAAATGAAAGGTGTTAAGGATATTTTAAAAAGGAGTGGGCCTTGGTTCTATATGTGGCCGCCTTTCGAGATATCGCCATAAACGTGGACCAGGGGAATCCAGAACATCATCTGTTGGGTACCGCTAATTTATTTATATATGTAATACCACGAACAGTATTCCTTCAGATTCCAAGGGCTTTGATTTCGCCCTGCAAAACTTTTTCATTTTCTTCTACTTAATATGGTAGGTGTCACACCCATTTTACCAAGTTTTTTTCTAAAGTTATATTTTGCGTCAATAGACCAATAAAATTACCATGTTTCATCACTTTTTTCGTTTTGGTATATAATTATGGCATTTTTTTCATTTTTCGTATTTTCGATATCGAAAATGTGGAGTGGTCATAGTCGGATTTCGCATTTTTTACAACAATACAAGTGAGTTCAGATAAGTACGTGAACTGATTTAATAAGATATTCGATTTGCTCGAGTTATCGTGTTAACGGCCGAGCGGAAGGACAGACGGTCGACTGTGTATAAATATGGCGTGGCTTCAACGATTTCGCCCTTTTCACAGAAAACAGTTATCGTCCTAGAATCTAAGCCTCTACAAATTTCACAAGGATTGGTAAATTTTGTTCGACTTAGGGCATAAAAAGTATTCCTAGACAAATTAAATGAAAAAGGGCGGAGCCACGCCATTTTGAAATTTTCTTTTATTTTTGAGTATTTTGTTGCAACATATCATTACTGAGTTGAATGTTGACATAATTACTTTATATACTGTAAAGATATTAACCTTTCTTTTAAAATTTGAATTTATGTTTTTAAAACAAGTGGGCGTGGTCGTTCTCCGATTTGCTAGTTTTTATCAGCAGACATATAGTAATAAGGAGTAAACGTTCCTGCCACATGTCATCATGATATCTCAACGACTGCCAAATTACAGCTTGCAAAACTCTAATTACCTCTTTAGAAGTGGCGGTGCCACGCCATTGTCCAACAATTTTACTAGCTTTCTATTCTGCGTCATAAATTCAACTCACTACCAAGTTATCGCTTAATCCGTATTTGGTAATGAATTATCGCACTTTTTCGATTTTCGACAATTTACGAGATCGAAAAGTGGGCGCGGTTATTGCCCGATATCGTTCATTTAAATGGCGATCTGAGATGAGTGACCCACGAACCTACATACCAAATTCAATCAAGATACACTCAAAATTTTTACTCAAGTATCGTGGTACGACAGACGGACGGACATGCTCACCGAATCGATACTGATGATTTTGATATATGAAGTCTATATCTCATCTCGATTCCTTTACCTGTCACAACCAACGTTATCCAATCAAAGTTAACATAATCTGTGAGCATCTGCTCAAGCTGCGTCTAAAATAAATAAAATAAAATAAATTTTTGACATTCTTCCCAAAATATAAGTTTTTTCGGAATTTTTTTTAAGCCTATTAATATCTTCATATGGAGCGGGAAAGTTTTAGGAAAAGTTTACTTGGGACACCAGTTTTCAGACATATCATTTCAGATTTCAATATCGAATAATCGGCAAATTAACACAAAGATCAACAACGACGACGTTGTGCTACATACCAGGCGTATACGTAATTTTCATACATATGTGACGAATATTAGCATCACTAAGCTGATACTAGCAGCACTCGTATGTGTACGTGAACAAATCAATCATCATTTACACAAATACATACAAGGCAACGAAGAGATACTCACAAACACATGTAATCAGCAGCCGAAGTAGTACTCACGCATACACACGCACATGGGTACAACTACAAATACTTGTATAGCTGGTAACAAGCACGAGTTCGCGAAATTACTAGACCTTAGGAGAAATGGTGAACGAGAAGCAGGAGTATAAAAGCAGCGCAAGCTGAGTGTAATTGCGAAGTCACTGATTCAAAGTAGTCTAATAAAGACCATTTTGCATATTGAATATTGGAGTTATTTATCAGCATTTTAGCGATTCGAAACGTTAGCAGAAGTTTGGATAAGCGGAATCCAAAAATTCGTACAATATGAACACTTCATGCAATAATCGAACGTCGATTTTTAAAATCGAATACGAGTGAGCTGCGATTATTTGATAATCTAAATCAACTGCTTGAATAGTGAAATCGATTGTAATGCCGACTTCTAACGGCTGCTGCAAGGCAGATGAATTTCCTTGAGAAGTTTTCTTGGCAGAAATACACTCGGAGTGCTTGCAAACACTGCCGAGGAGGCGACCCGCTAGAAAAACCTCTTCAATCGAAACATTTGTTACTATTGTGAATAACGATAAAGACAATCCCCGAAGATTGGGTAGTGTTATCGATGTGATGCTCCTTGCGAGATATAGATCTGGTACGTTCTGGTAACAAAGCACCATTAAGGTACTAGACCGCACATCGCGGAACGATTATATGAACACATTAAACCTTCGAGGCCATCCCGCCCTCCACCCTAGTCCTATGAGGCTACGTAGCAGAGCCTCGCCTGCATAAGTGTAGGATACATTCGTATTGTAACAGTATTCCCCTGCGTTGGTGGAGGTTGAATTGGTTGCGCGAGCTATAAAGCTTGTATGCGCTCATCAACCCATGAAGCACGAAAAATGTTGGACTAGACAGATTTGTAGATAGATAGATGTTGTGAGGTTAAGCACTGCGACCTATTGGTCTATTGTGCCCTCAATTCTCTTTACAACACTTCATCCAAGCCGAGTTCCCTGAGAAAATCCAGAATGGTTCCCGGCTTCAGAGAGTGTATGTGACTATTTCCTAGTTTGGATGATCCTAGGATTCTAAGTCTTCGTCTCGCGACTGCCTCACATTCCTTCAGGATGTGTTCTGCAGACTCATCTTCGACATCACAGAAGCGACAGAGGCTACTAGCTGATATGCCCAATTTATGCATGTGGCTCTTTAGCCTACAGTGACCTGTGAGTATACCTGTTACAATCCTAAGGCTACTTTTTGGGAGGTTAATCATAGCCTTATATCGCTTCGAGTTGTACCCTCCTATTAGTGCCTTTGCCTGCCGAAGTCCTGGACTCTCGCGCCAGTGTTGTTCTCTGAGGCACGCCTCCTTTTGTATAAAGTCCTCCCTTATTGTATGTGACCCTATTGGCACCATAGGCTCGGGTCCTATTGGCTTTCCGGCCGCTGCCAACTTGGCAAGCTCGTCGGCTCGCTCGTTACCATCCACTCCTCTGTGTCCAGGTACCCATGCCAGACGGATGGTGTTGTTGACTCCTAGATTGTTTAACCTCTCCACGCACTCAAGGACTGTTGATGATTTGATCTCAACCGAAGCTAATGCCTTGAGTGCAGCCTGGACTGTCGCTGAGTATAACGATTTTCTCGTTGGTATATCCCCGCTGTAAATTTATCTCTGCACACCGGCTTATGGCAACAACTTCGGCCTGGAAGATGCTCGGATATTTTCCGAGTGGTAGGGATATTTTGGTTCGGGGCCCGAAGATCCCCGCTCCTATGCCCTCCGGTGTCTTCGAGCCATCGGTGTACCATATTATAGTGTGTTCCTGGTGAAGCGCTTCAATCCTGGAGGTGTCCCACGTACATTTGTTCCCCAGCTCTATTTTGAAGCGCTTCTCAAACTTAATTATCTTCCTCGTATCATCTCTGGGAAGTTGGATAAGTGGAATCTGCTCCTGCAGCTTCGCCATGCTCCGTGACTGTATCACTTTGCCTCTTCCACATCCCTCTTTAGCTATGTTTACTAAAGTACTCCTGGCTGCCTGCTCAATTATTATATGTAGAGGCGTTAACTCAAGCAGCACTTCTATTGCTGCCGTCGGGCATGTTCGCATGGCTCCCGTAATGCAGACACACGCTAAGCGTTGAAGCTTCGTGAGCGATTTTTGTACGGTCACCATGGTTGTTCTTGATGCCCACGCAACTGCTCCGTACACTATGATAGGTCTCACTATCATAGTGTACATCCATCTTAGGATCTTTGGGCTGCATCCCCAGGATCTTCCTGCAATACGTCTGCACACCATTATTGCTCTTGTAGCCTTTGATATGGTGTTGTCGACGTGTTTCTTCCATAAGAGCTTAGAGTCAAACGTGACTCCCAAGTATTTCACCTCAGACGTGTACTCCATCTGTACTCCATCCATTGTGATTTGCCTAATCCCTTCCAGTTTCCTTTTCCTGGTAAAGGGCACAATGGATGTCTTGTTAGGGTTGATGCTTAGCCCTACCTCAGTACACCATTCTTTCGTTAACCTCAATGCCCTTTGCATTATGTCGCAAAGGGTGCTCTCAAATTTGCCCCTTACAATGATAACAATATCATCCGCGTACCCCTGACATCGGATTCCGTTGTCTGAGAGCCTCTGTAGAAGTTCATCTACTACCAGGCTCCACAGCAGGGGTGACAGGACGCCCCCTTGTGGACATCCTTTCGTTGTTTTAATCTCTACTGTACCGTCCCCACTTGAGGTTTCGGCAATCCTCGTGCGCAATAAGGCGTTTATCCACATACGGATTGGACGCTGTATCTCTCTTCTCTCGAGTACCCGATTCACACTTTCGTGTGTCGTGTTGTCGAAAGCCCCCTCTATGTCCAAAAATGCGCATAGAGTTATCTCCCCGCACTCGAGCGCACTTTGGATTTCTGTGGACAGCTGATACAGTGCAGTTTCTGTCGACCTGCCTGTTCTGTATGCATGCTGATCTTTATGTAGTGGCACTCTAACGAGAGCCTTTGATCTAATCTCATGGTCTACAATCTTCTCCATTGCTTTGAGAGCAAAGGATGTCAGGCTTATAGGCCTAAAGGACTTAGGACTGGAGTAGTCCTTTTTAGCCACCTTAGGTATAAAGACCACTTTTGCTCTTCTCCACACCGTCGGGATGTATGCCAGTGCGAGGCTATCCCTCATAATCCTGACCAGGTGTGGGATCAATTCCTCGCCCTGCTGCAGAAAGGCTGGATATATACCATCCACTCCCGGAGACTTGTAGCTCTGGAAAGACTTTACTGCCCACTTAACTGTGCCATCGTTGAAGAGTTCTTTAGCGAGGTTCCAATCTGTGGGTGTTGGTCTCCCTTCTCGAGCCTCCTCCGTTGAGGTATCCGAGGATGCGTCCGGGAAATGAGCTGCAAGCAGGGCACGTGCTCTTTCTTCCTCAGTCCTTGAGTAGGTTCCATCAGGGAGCTTAATTGATAGTCGGGTTGCCTAGTTGTAAGCACATTGCTTTTTCCGGGGACATTGGAGCCCAACCAAAAAAAAAAAACAAAAACAAAAAAAAAAAAACCTTCAGTGCCGACAGGCGGCGTCAGAAGAAATCGTAAGCTCCATTGAACACCCAACAAATTACACGGCTGCCGCGTGCGTATACGTGTAACATGCACAAGTCAAGCTATATAAGCATGTGTTGGGTCGATTGTGTCGTCCCCGAAGAAGTTAACGATCATCGCGCCATCGATTTTTCGATAGGATTTGGGAACACGAGTTCACTACGCATACCAAAAAAATAATCTTCAGAGCCTGCGAAATTTCATCACTTTTTTCGATTTGATTTTAAGGTTTCTCATGACCTGCTAAAAAATTTCATAGGTATACCCTGTCCGACCAAAAATGTCGCTATTTTTGTGTCAAAAAACTGTATCGCCAACGTGTTAGCGAACCTTTTTTGGTTCGGACAGGCAGGGTATATGTACATGAAAATTTACAATCAAATGAAAATTTTTAGTAGAGTCATGAAAAAAGGCCTTAAAATCAACAGTCGATAAAAGGTCAAAAAAACGAAATTCGCAGGTCGAAAATTATGAGTATGCGTAGGGGATCTGTTTTTCGAGCCCAAATCTATCGAAATCGATGGCGCGATATCGGTGAATGAACTTGTCGTTTCAGACAAACGACCCACCCTAATAAGAATATGATAGCACTTACCTGGATCAGAACCATCACTACTGTGTGCTGCTTATCTTTTCCGTCATATCTCCATTTTTCCGTTTATCCGACTAGCAATGACAATTTGTTGAATCGTCACTGGACCTTCGTAAAACTGCTTGTCGCCGAAAGTAACATCAGTCGAAATTGATAGTGCAATACTACCGATTGTGTGTATTTGGTGACATGGCGGGATCATGTGGTAGGTGTTCCACATTAATTAAACACTGAGTTAGCGGTACACCTGTCGGTGGTAAAGAACCAGACGTATCGTTGACTAAAACTTGCATGCCTCCTAATATGTAGCAATTAGGATGGTCCGGCTGTGTAAGTGTTTGTTGTCCGAGCTTCTAACAATACTAATCACTGTGTGGCCCTCGTAATCTGAATCGGAATCATACAACACTCGAATCAATGCATTTCATCTATCAGATATAATCGAGATTGTATTACTACGTATAGATAGAGCGGGCGAGTTATGCTGGAAGACGTTCTACTGTGGTTGAATGACGCGGACGTCGCATACTATGATGCCGAACAGAAAGTTTAATCACATTTCAATATTATGTATCCTTATCAATTACTTATTAATGAAAATGTTTATTTGACTCTGCAAATTGTCTCGCTATGTCGCGCGTGCATATCCTGATGGTGAGTGATCGACTTCCAGATTGTTGTTGTGCTTTATCACATATGGACGATGTAGTGCTACTTTTACTATGGCAATGTGGTGGGTGATTAGAGATGGGTGTGACATTTGATCGTTGCTGTCGGAGGTTTGTTGTAGATGTGTGTATGACTCTCGTGTGTTGTATGTTCTCGTGTGTGTCAGTAATAATTATACCGACTCAGTTGATGGCAGCAACTGTCGGGTCGACAATGTTGACGTTTCTCCTATATTATGTGCCACCTCTAACCGATTTGCTACTGCACCATAATGACTACCTTAAATTCTCATATTATCTGATTTTTATCTTAAATTTAAACTTCCTTTCTCACTTGAGTGTAATTTCATTATCATTCAATAAATGCATTTTTACACTGAGCGTTCGTATATGCAGTACTTGAAATATATATTTTGAAATACTCAGATATAAGTAGTACACTTTCGAATTTATATATTACAAATTAGCATTGTACGGAGTACAATTATCCAATTTTGCTTTCTGGTACTAAAATAAATTTTCCAATATTGGTCTCGTGGCTCATAGACTCTGAATATATGACGAGCAAAGGTATTGATTATCTAACTGGGATTCATACACACACATATACTCATTGGGTATGTGGTGAGTACATATATCATGTCATACAAAAGCAAGACACTCTCAAGGAACACTGAAGTACCCCACTGAGCTACGTTATATACTTCTACTATAACGTAAGGAACGTGCTAGATACACTCACTAATGCTCGCGAATCATATGTTAGGTCATCGCACCTGACCTACGCAGTTCAACTAACACATAGAACCGTATACGCTACATCAAAGGTCAACAAGAAACTGTGCCACAATTGTATAGGACAGTAGCAGTATTACTACTACTATGAACACAGTTGTTTTAAAACCGTCTCAAATGAGCCGGCGCTAGATAATATATAGGATACAACTCCAATCGACATATTGTGATCAAATGAAGTGTGGTAATGAATTCTAAGAAGATAAAAACAAAAATACACGAACTCCGCTGCTGAAGAGAACTAGAAGTCAGCATACAAAACTGGCAGCTGATGATGGAATAACTCGACTAAAGGCGCTGGACACATCGGTGCATCCCCGCCCTGAAGCGCTGGCCGACACGAACGCACGCGGAAGTAGATTTCAACCTGACTCAGTTCTTAACTGTTTTAAAAAATCCCCTTGCCAGTTCAAACATCTTCTCTCGAATGCGCAAGGTATTATGAAACTTCAGATGTAGCATCATATTTGAGGTAGTTTATACTCCGAACAAACGTAGATCATATTGTGGCGAATTTTAACATCACTAAGCTGTTATTGAGTAAATGCACAACAAAAAACATTAAGCAAGCTACATAATACATTAACATCATTACACACATATATAGAAGACGACGAAGAGATTACTCACGCACACTACTATTCATCAGTAGAAGTAGTTACTCACCCATACACACGCATAAACACAATATACATGTATATGGCTGGTAACCAAGCATAAGTTCGCGAATACTAGACTTCAGGAGAAATGGGTGAACGAGGAAACAAAGGGTATAAAAGCAGCGCAAGCTGAGCACGACTAATCAACTTTGATTTAAGCACGCTATTGGTTATGAAGTATAAGTGTTATTGTGAAGTACTCTCAAAGTAGTCTAATAAAGACCATTTTGCATTTTTGCATATTGGAGTTATTATTCAATAATTTAGCGATTCGAACGTTAGGCAGAAGGTGGCAAATACGCGGAATTTCCCGATTTCGTTACAATATGCTTGAAAGTATCGAAAAATGTATGGAAACGAGCTATGTCACACAGACGCAAAAGTCGAATGTGTCTGGGCCTCAAGTTGTTTAGCTTACATAAAAAGGGCATACCCGTGAAGTTAGAAATGTAAGTATACAGACATACGTCCAGAATTACTTCGGTAACAAAGCGATATAACTCGTCGATAATAAACCTATCACATGCTGATTAGAAACCATAACGCACTCCGTTAACTAGCGATCACAAATCTGTAACACCGCGATAGCAAATCGGTAACACTCCGAAAAACAAATTGATAGCATTTTGTGATAACCATTTGATAATTTTCGATAACAAATCTGAGTAAGTATATAGTACTCATGAAGTTAGAGATGTAAATCACAAAGCAAAATTCATAGATAATAAATTGATAGCATGGCCGATTACAAACGGATATTTCGTCAATAACGGCATACTTCGAAAAACTCTTTCAAATAAATCAGTTATATCCTCCGAAAATAAATCCATAACGATTTTGAAAACAAATCCATATTTTTCGAGTACAAACCCGCGTGATGATATACGTCCGCCGAGAACACGTCGGTAACACAAGCACATCAGCATCGATATAAATTGATAACATGGATCGATAATAACCGACATTGTGCGAGTACGATACTCCCTAATAACACGTCGACGGAAAACTTCGGTTACACTGCGAAAACAAATCGATGAACTGTTTTGAGAACATATCGGTATTTGTTTGATAACAATCGAGATAGTTCGCTCTGAAATGAATAAACTCGTATATACTACGTCGATAGTACGGGGATACAAACCATTAGTAAACGGGAATAGAAAATCGACTATAACTCGTCGATATACGATTGTGTTAGCGATAAAAAACCCTTAAAACTGCATAATAAATCGATATACACGCCCTCTGGATTGAGCTCTGGTTTTAGTCTCTTTCTTTCCTACTGTCACTACCCTGCAAAAAATCGTGCACGATTAATAATCTAGAGAGACTATCCTGCGGATCATATTCTTTTGTATACGACTGGGGTATAATTGATACCTCTAGACCTCTGGGTACAGTTGGGATCCGTCAGTTTACAAATTTATGAAGCTAATTTCAAGAAACAAAAATCAGCAAGAAAATGGGGAAAATAAAGAACATTAAGGAGAAACTAAACGAATTATGTCAGGAAAATGCGTAGCCTCATACCGAGCCTAACTTATGTACCACTACCCTATGTTTCATTCACGAAGAATTCGTTTTTTTATACTCAGTTGAGCAGAGCTCACAGAGTATATTACTTTGATTGGTAACGGTTGGTTGTACAGCTATAAAGGAATCGAGATAGATATAGACTTCCATATATCAAAATCATCAGTATCGAAAAAAATTTGATTAAGCCATGTCCGTCCGTCCGTCCGTCTGTCCGCTAACACGATAACTTGAGAAATTTGAGGTATCTTGATGATATTTGGTATGCAATTCCTGGGCACTCATCTCAGATCGCTATTTAAAATGAACGATATCGACTATAACCACGCCCACTTTTTCGATATCGAAAATTTCAAAACCGAAAAAATGCTATAATTCATTGCCAAAGGCGGATAAACGATGAAACTTGGTAGATGGGTTGAGTTATGGCGCAGAATAGAAAATTAGTAAGATTTTGGAAAATGGCGTGGACCGCCCACTTTACAAGAAGGTAATTTAAAAGTTTTGCAAGCTGTAATTTTGCAGTCATTGAAGTATCATGATGAAATTTTGGCAGGAACGTTACTACTATTACTATATATGTGCTAAATAAAATTAGGCAATTAGGATGAAGAACACGCCCACTTAAAAAAAAAAATTTTTTATTTTGTTGTTTACGGCTTTTGAATTATAACTTTTTAATATAAACGAGCTCTAGGCCAAATATTTGTATATTCTTAATAAAACACAATACGTGAATTTTTGATATTATAATTATATTATTAATTTGTCGATATTTCGACTCAGTCTGAAGTCATCATCAGGACTAGGTACGAAAAGAATAAACATACATATTAAAATCCTAAATACACATTTGCACAAGTACAGAACTTACATTTTTGAATGCAATATGTCGACTAGTGTAACAAAATATAAGTTTACGAACAGTGCAAAGCAAATACAATAAATGTAAATAACACACAGCCGTTATCATAAACAAAAATGAACATAAGCAGAAAGTTACTAAATAGTAGTGAGCGCCGCTCACGTGATATCAGCTGCAGCCTGCAGGTGAACTCTTTGTAAATCATGTGGGAGATGCTCTTACTATTATTGTTGTTGTTGTTGATCAGCTGCCTAAAGGCAGAAACGATAAAATATAGAGACATTGCATAGACGAAAAATAGTGTGAGGCAAGCTTCACAAAATTCAGTAGGTCACATTCACCACTTACCACAGCAGAATTTGTTACTACCACTGTCTGTATTTGTTATTTAACAATTAATTGTACACTTTTTATTCAGCTAATGTGTTCAGAATCACATTTTTACTCTCTAAAACTCCAATCAGTGTATTTATGTGCTTAAATTATGTTAAAAATTGTGTTAAAATTTGTGGTGTGGTGGAAGTGACCTACTAGAATTTTGTTACGCTCCGCTGCTTCCACGAAGTTCGCGCATGCAATATCTTTATATTCCAAAATTTTTGCTAAAGGCAGAGGCAATACCAATTGTATCAGATTTGAGTTCATGCGTTTGTCGCTGGGTGTATTTATTATCTGCAGCATCTCTAATATGTAGCGTTTGTTGTAATTCCTCTCTTGCTGTAGAATTTCTACATTTCTAAATTGGGAGTGTCCAGTTTCTCTGCAATGCTGTGTTAGCGCCGTTTGCCATCATTAGGGTTGTTGCGATTTTTAATATTCGTTTTATGCCCGTAATGTACAATTTATTGAAGTATGTTTTAATATTCTCACAAACATAACGAAATCGTCCAAATATAACGTAAAAGACTCATTGAATTTAAAAACAAATAAAAGATACATACATATATGATGATGAGAGTCTCGTGTCATTTGATGTCATCTCACTTTTTCCCAGCATTCCCGTAGATCAAGCCTTAGAAATTATAGCATCTAAGTGGAACCAGATAAAGAGCACACCACACTCACAAAAAGAACTTTCTAGAAGTTTTTTCGTTCTGCATTAGAGATAATAGATATTTTAAATTAAACAATAAAATTTATGAGCAACGCTGCGGTATGCCCATGGGTTCCCCAGCATCCCCCTCATAGCAGACATTGTAATGGAAAATTACTGGAGAAATTTGAAGATGACTCCCTTATAAGCCCACGTTTGCTTACCAAATACGTCGATGACCTTTTCGCAATTGTGAAACTGATACGGTGGAAGAATTGCTAATATTCTAAATGGATACAACAGGAGATTAATTTACAATTGAGGTGGAGAAGGACCGGAAAACTACCGTTTCTCGATACTCTTGTTATAAAAAAGAATAACCAATTATGTTTGATTGGTAAAAAAACTACCGCTTCAGGTAGATTAATTAACTTTAATTCTAAACATGACAAATCTACAATAGTCAATACGGCCAGAAATTTTATCAACAGAGTTCTCTCGATCAGCGATGAAGTTTATCATAAGAAAACATTAAAATAATAATAAACGTTCTAGAAAATAATCTTCCATAGGCGTGTTCCGATAGAAACACTTCTTGGCCGGAGCATCATCTTTCATTCGCATAACATGGCCTAGCCAGCGCAGCCGCTGCGTTTTAATTCGCTGACTATGTTGATGTCTGCGTATAGCTCGTACAGCTCTTATTAAATCTTCTCTGTACTCGCCATCGCCAACGCGAAGAGGTCCATAAATCTTTCGAAGAACTTTTCTCTCGAACACTCCCAAAGCCGCTTCATCTGCTGTTGTCATGGTCCATGCTTCTGCCCCATATAGCAAGAACGGGTACGATAAGTGACTTGTAGAGTATGATTTC
>JARSSU010003631.1:0-10647 GCA_029619165.1 Eurosta solidaginis
ACAAACTATCCTTTACAAAGCACCTCGAGGCAAAACTAACTGAGGTTAAAACAGCGATAATGCTACCTGGTCAAAATACATAAATAACCCTCGCATTTGTATCTCAAATAAGATGAAAATTTTCGAGGCAGCATGTAGGCCATTATGTTTTATGGTGCGCAGTCTGGGGTGTTGATAAGTTTGAATGAGTAGAGAAACTTCTTCGCTTCCAGACTATATGTTACACCTTGAATCAGGTTTATCGTCGTTATTCAGTCACACCTTACGCATTCACATGCTTTATATTGCGCGCTGTTTAAGTTTGCCAGCAAATAGACTGCACCGAGTTGTAGCAGAGGAGACCGTGAGACAAGGGTCGTACTGGGTCAAAAAGTGGAGAAACGTTTATGAAAGTGTCGACATGGTGCCTCCGTCTGACTTTTCTTCCGCATCACTTAATATGAGCATACCAATTTTACTAGAGAAATTGATTCAAAAGAGTTTGCAGACTATGCCGATAGTTCTTTTCAGTCGTCACATGATCTTTACTCCGACTTGATCCCTATGTACGCTACCTATTTTAACGATGAGTATTCTGCATACGCCATAAGTCTGATTTTCCGAGCAAGGGGTGGCTTGCTAAATCTTAAGGCTCATGTTTTAAAAATGTTTTTTCCAAAAACTGTTCTATGTGCCATTTATGTGTAGCTGAAGACACCTATCACTTCATTGGGGTATGTCCTATATATAAAGACATACGGTTTAATTGTTTTGGTGAGAAAGTTTTAGATCTGCAGAAGGTGGTAAATATCCTTAAGGGTTATAACTATATTTCACTCTTTGTTTATATAAGAAAGTGCCTTAAGTATAGAGAACTTATTGTCAACGAATTTTCATAAATGAGTTGTTTAGTTTATAAGTGATATTAAGACACACAACATTTATTGTTATTGTCTGGAATCTTTATTTATATACTTATAGTTTAATTCATTTTGCTTTACTTTTGTAATTACTACTTAGTTGAGAGAAAATAAATAAATCACTACTACTACTACAGGACAACAACTACACCAATAGCGGAACTAAAGCGAATCACAGTGAATCGAAAATTGATCTATTATTTTCAAACTCGGATGAAATTCTCTGTAATAATTTGCAGGAATACAAAATATCTGATCATGAAACTATAAAATTTAATATTAAAACGTCCAAAGTATACAAGATGAGACTGACCAAGAAAATCATAGCATGGGACAAATATAATAGTGACATTTTAATAAACATCCTTAGATCATTTAACTTCAAATTTACTATAAACTTATCAATTGATGTAAAAGTCGAATTAATTAATAATATAATGATTCAGGCTATGGAAAGTTTAACCTACGAGAAAGAAGTGCATATCAAGTTAATGAATAAATGGTTTGAATAAATATAAATACAATATGTACACGCGTGCGTTACAAACTGGAGAGTGGGATGAATATAAAAATATAAATATGTCTTACAAAAAATTAGTCAAATTAAAAAAAATAAAGTATATGGAGAATAAAATCATTTTGAATGAATATAATGCTAAAGAAATGTGGAAATATCTCAAACAAACGGTCAACCAAACTAAAGATAACGAAGGGATAAAATAGGTGATACTGGATGGCATACTGGTTGAACACGAAACCGATCTGGCGAATGGTCTAAATAGATTTTTGTAAACAGTGTGATTGAAATTAATAATAACATCGAAACCTGTAAAGTAGCACTAGAGGATACACAAGTCCATTCAAAATTAAAGTTTGCTGAAATTACCACCGATGATGTTATTAATATCCTAACAGACTTTAAATATAAAATAGGTGGAAGAAAACTGCTATCCGAAGGTGTACTAAAAAATTGTATATCGTATACCGGATATTTCTATGCTCAAATAATCAATAACAGCTTAGAAGATGGTGTAGTACCTGAAATGTGGAAAACGTCAACAATAATACCTGTGGAAAAAGTTAAAAAGACAATGCAACCTAAAGAACTTAGACCCATAAATACCCTGCCAAGTGATGCTAAAATTCTCGAAGTCGTTGTTAAGAATCAGTTGGTGAATCATCTTGAAGTAAATAATATACTAGTCTACCAACAGTCAGGATTTAGGAAAAAACACTCCTGTGAGACAGCGCTGAACTTGGTGATATCTGATTGGAAAGAAGAGCCAAACAACAAAAAAGTAGTGGTTTCAGTTTTCCTTGACCTCAAAAGAGCTTTTGAAACGGTGGATAGAGAGATATTAATAAAAAATGCAGCGGATTGGCATAACTGATATTGAACTTAAATGGTTCCGCAACTATTGAAAGCAGAGAAAGCAGAAAACAGTTATAAATGCTGTGAAGTCGGATGAATTAGAGGTACCCATAGGGTTACCTCAAGGCTCAGTATTGGCACCTATATTATTTCTTATATACATAAATGACATAGTCAATGCTATCGAAAGTTGTGAAATTTGACTTTTTGCCGATGATGCATTAATTATGATAAGTGAAAATAATATTAATATAATAAACTCGCCAAACGCAACATGAACTAAATAACTTGTATAAATGGTTGTGTGGTAATAGACTGAAACTAAACATAAATAAAACTAAATATATGATAATAACAAGGAGGAATATCAATGAGGAGGATAAAGCCGAGCTAAAAATAAATGATGTAATCATACAAAGAGTTAACAGTATAAAATACTTAGGAATAATAATTGATAATAAACTCAAATTTGAAGATCATATAAATTATACAATTAAAAAAGTTGCTAATAAAATAGAAGTGATGCAGAGAACAACTAAATTCATTCAGAAAAAGTACAAAATAATCTTATATAAATCAGTTATAGAACCGCACCTCGTGTACTGCCCGTCCATTCTATTCATAATATCGGATAAAGAAGTAGACAAGCTTCAAATAGATGCATGAGATTTATTCAGAAACCTAGAGATACACGAACGGCTGACATGTTGATTACTTTAGACTGGTTAAGTGTGAAACAAAAGATTTTTTCCACTACATGAAATTCATATTTAATATCAAACATGGAAATGTACCTGAGTATTTAAATAAAATATAGCATTAGTTGAGCAAACTCATAACATAATACGAGGAGCAAACATAATTTCAAATTGCAGTTTTTTAGAACTGAAATTGATCAACAGAACATTTTCTACAAGGGTCTGAAAAGTTACAATGATCTGCCTATGGATATAAAAGTTGCAACCAAATAACAGTATTTAAAACAAAATTATATGAATATTGTAAAACCTTAGCTATAAGATAAAAAACTGTAATATTTTCAAATTTACGAATTAGGCTTCTGGCCGTAATAAATAAATAATCTAATCTAATCTAATCTAAAGCCAACTAACTATCCCAGGGACATCTGATCTATCTCAACAATCAACTTTGTTAACAATTGATTAGCCTCAAAATTTAAATAATAACATTAATACCAGTCTATGAATAAGTGTCTACCAGTAAATACACAACACTTATTTGAATGCCTCATATGAACTGTGACAATTTTTAAAGAATTACCAGTGTATAGCCAGTGTACAAAAGGATAATCGGAAATAGGTTGTGGTGATGAAAAAGTGAGTGATTAATATTAATATGATTGCACGTGGAGAATTCATTCATTATAAATATTGATGATTTTATAACTTATTTATATATGTACATGTCATAAAGACATTTTTTTTTAAATATTGCATATACAGTGATGTGCAAATCAACTCTTTTTGTTTATATTTCCGTTGACGTCACACATAAATAGTGTATTTTGTTCATTAGCGTTAGTTTGGTGGTTTGATAACCCAATAGAAGGCAGGGTTGTTCTATTCGTATTTAAATAACCAGTGGTGGACATTTAATTATGGTTTAAATTCAGTCGTCTGAAAGTTAAGTGAATTTTCGGAGATAATTGTAAATCTATATTTAAATAGATCATTTGAAATTGTGCCTTAGATACTTAGTCCTGCGTAAATAGGAAAGTTCAAATTGCACATCATTGAAATTTTTGACACAATTTAATTTATTTACTTTTGTTTTGTTCTTCCTTTTAACCCAGTAAAATTCTAGGGCTAAACATTTAAAATTGTAAACTCCCTCTTTGACTAATTCAATATACATATATATAACATGTTTCGTTCACCACAACAGAATACATAAGCACCTACACTTTCTAATAATTTAAATGATTCATTAATAAATATACCAAACATTTATGTAATACTCCTATATTGCTAATAGAAAATGCTCGCAATGTGTTTTGAATTCGAAATCAAAATAGCCTAAAAAAATTTTTGTGATTGTAGCAGCATAAGTGTGACAAGAAAAAATTTAAATTTAGGTACATTCGATTATTGAATACAAAAACAAAAACGTTTAAACAGCAATATATCGGCACTCATATGTTTGGGAATGTACGAAATTTCAGCAATATCAGTCAAACTTCCACAATTTTGGACTAGTTGTCCAGAAGCGTGGTTTATACATGCTGAAACACAATTTAGCACCAAAAATATAACCCAAGAGAATATCAGATATGAACACATTATAACAGCACTTCCACAAGAAGTAATAGTAACATTTTAGATTTTATCCAAAACCCTCCCCTCAATAACAAGTTTAGTGAACTTAAAAAGTTTTGATAGAAAGACATTCTCTTAGTGAAAATTCAAAGCTTCACAAAATTTTAAGTGATTCTGAAATGGGTGATAGTAAGCCCTCTGAGTTTTATCGGTCATTAATTTTGTTAGCCGGTTCAAATTTTAGTGAAAATATTTTAAAGAGAATTTGGTTGAGAAAACTTCCCAAAAATTTAAATGCCATTTTGGCTAGCTGAAGTTTTGACAATATTAATGATTAACAAAATTAGCGGATAACATTTTTGAAGTTATGAATAAAAACGAAGTTTTCTCAGTAAATACAATTTCAGATACAAAAGTTCAAAATTCGGCTGTTGAAAATCTAGATAAAACCATAGATGTTAGGTAATGATTAGATAATGCTAATATTGCTAATTAACCTTCATTTGCGAAATTCTCTAATTCATTAAACAATTAGAAATAGTTCAAATAATTCCCATTAGATAATTGAATTTTTTTTTCTAATGGTAAATCTAATTGCAATTAGTTTCCATTAGCAAAAAAATGGGTTACCTTTACAATTAGAAATCTAATTGACTTGTGCTAATGCAATTAGATATTCAATTAGCTCGAATTAGAATCAATTGTTTTGATAAAAATAAATTTTTTTCAAAGAATTATTGAAGTGATGAATAATGATGTAAATAAATATAAATAATTGATTCTAACTCGAGCTAATTGAATATCTAATTGCATTAACACAAGTCAATTAGATTTCTAATTGTAAAGGTAACCAATTTTTTTTGCTAATGGCAACTAATTGCCATTAGATTTACCATTAAAAAAAAATTCATATCTAATGGGAATTAGTTGAAACTATTTCTAATTGTTTAATGAATTAGAGAATATAAACCAATTGCATCAATTGCTAATTCTAATTGAAATTTAACATGTATGGTTAAAACCACTTCTTTGATATGTGAAAGTTTTCAGAAACTTTCTTTGGAGTTAGCTGAAATTAAAACAGAAATGTGTCGAAATCAGTCTAGGTCGGATCTAATTCTAGGAACAATTTTAGAAATTCTTTTAGGCGTCGTTCTAACTCGCGTAATAATGCAAATTGGTTGTGTAGATTCCACTACAAATTGGAAATAACGCTCGCAGCTGTGAACAACCTTGTTCTTACAATAAAAATAAAGATTCGAAAAACTAAATTCCACCGTTGTTGCAGGCACGAACAATGGGAATTTAGAATTTTCAACTAGTCGCTTATTCATTTTTGACAAAGATAATAACAAACTTTTTGATTGATAGTGGGGCAGAAATTTCGGTATTACCCGCTTCTAAATTTCCTCATACGAAACGTTCAATATAATTATCATAGCACCTAACGGTGCAACAATTTCTACTTTCGGGAAAAGGCTTTTAAATGTAAATTTAGGTTTAAGACGTGAATTTCCTTTTACGTTTTTGATAGCTGATATAGCTAAGCCGATAATTGGGGCCAATTTTCTTTGCAAATATGGTCTATTGATCGATATTAAGCATAAATGTTTAGTAGATCTTTAATAAATCTATTGGTTAATACCATATCTTGTTTTTGCGATATCCAATTACCTAAACTATTTGCGGTTGACAATAAATTTACAAAATTATTAAAAGAGTTTCCGTCACTTATTGCGGAGCCAGACTATACAAAACCTGTTAAACATGCAACGGTGCATCGACTTGTAACGGAAGAAAGCCTTCCATTTTCTAAGTCTAGGCGCTTAGATCCGGTTAAATACAAAGCCGCTAAAACAGAATTTGATTTTTGGTTAAGACAGGGATTTGCCGGCCTTCAAATTCTTCAGTGGCACCTCATCTTGTACCTAAAAAAGAAGTAAACGATTGGCGTCCTTGTGGCGACTTTAGAAGATTAAATATTGTAACTGTACCTGATCGTTATCCTTTACCACACATTCAGGATTTTAATATGAATCTTCGTAATAAAAATATATTTTCGAAATTAGACTTAGTAGGGCATATCACCAAATTCCTATGGCTGAGGAAGACATTTATAACACGGCAATTACAACTCCTTTCGGTATGTTTGAGTTTATGCGAATGCCTTTCGGACTTAGAAATTCTGCGCAAACTTTTCAACGATTCATAAATGGGGTAGTTAGTGACTTAGATTTTGTATATTCCTATATCGATGATTTACTTATTGCGCTTATTTATTTATTTATTTATTAGTCTACAAATTTAACAATTAATCATACTAAATATAGTACGGATTACAGATCTATTACAGAAGCATACAAATTAAACCAAATTATATTATAAAATATGTATATACACTATTAAATCAGTTGTCGGGATGGACTGTTATGCCGAGCAACGGGAATTGATAATTAGTGCTGTCGGAATGGACGTGATTTCGAGCAGCTGATGTATATTTGACACATAACAAGTAGGGCTGCGATGTGTGGGAGGTTGGAAAGGACGTGATTCCAAGCCACCCGCCCAAAGTTACTGGAGCTGGCGAGAATAATTCAACCAACTGAAATTTTGAGTAGTTTCGGAACATTAAATCTAATTTAATCATCATAAAAATGTTGATACCGGAATTTACGTCCCTAAAGCCAGCGGGTAAGGGGGTCAGAATATACTCGCGGTAGGTATGCCTGTCGTAAGAGGCGACTAAAATACCAGATTCAAGGGGTGTGTAGCGCAACCCTTCAGGTTGCCAGCGCAATATATAGCTTCTCCAATCCAATTGTCAACCTCACCTATCCGCGGCGAATCCTGTTTCACTAACAGACGAGGCTCTGGCGACCCCAAGCTCCTCATGGATCTTGGGGGTGGGGAGGGAGGGGATGGCCTGAAGGTTTAATGTGGCCACATAAATCGTTCCCGAGATGGTCGGGCTAGCACCTTAATGGTGCTGTGGTACCGGAGCGTACCGGATCTGCATCCGGCAAAGGACCATCACATCGATAACACTCCCCAAAGCCTTCGGGGAGCAACCTTATCGCTACACAACACAACACAACAACAACAACACAACAACAACAACACAAAGTCCCTAAAGATCTCCAAACTTATAAATTTGTTTTTAGTCGCGTTTTAAATAACATTCGTTGCAACAACCATATGAAGGACCTTTCAGTTGTTGAAAAGGATAAGAAATATTTTAAACTTGAAATTAATGATAAAATTAAAACTATTCCTATAGATAGGTTAAAATCAACGATTATTGAAACAACACACAAACAATACCACTAATAATACACATAAAAAGAGAGTAACATTTATTTTTTTGATGGTTATTTTTCGTGAAGGGGGAGTACTGTAGAATTCTTATATTTAATTCTTTTATTCTTTATACTTAGTTATATTTATTCTACTTTAATATTTATTACTTTAAAATTTTGTTATTGTAAATGTAACAAATTATTTAATTTTCAGTTTTGATTTTTGTTTTTCAAAAATTTTCTGGTTTGAGAATTATTAATTTTTCATCTTGGAAAACATACATATGTATGTACGTTCTAGTTTTTGTAATAAAATAGTATGTTAAATAAAACCAACACCTATCTTTCTTAACTGGATATCTATAATTGTTACCTCCACTTAGCCCCAAATTAGTAAAAGGTAAGTTAGCTGATGTGTATTCCTATACTAAAAATAAATAGAAATATTTTTTTATTATTTAGGACAAATTGCTTATTATGGGAAGAAAAATTGATTCACATCGCTAAGGCGAATGGGCATCAATTATGAAGTGGCGAGACATTTATATATACATACAAATGTACACACGTATGCAATCAGCCAGACACCCAAACGAAGAGATGGATGGGCACAAAATTTTGGCAAAGTTTTCTTATACGATGAACAAAATTTGAGTTTGTAGGTACCAACTTTTTTCGTTTTATGCACCACAATCAGTAAATAATGCTAATATACTTTATTTAATTAGCACCACTGAACCACTTGAAATCGCAAAATAAAGCATGGTAACGAAAAAATTGTACCTAGCAAGAAAATATACAAACATCTAATACAAAAAAGATGCATAAGCCAAATAATAAAGAAACATAATTAGTTATTCTCAAAGTATGTACATATACATATGTATATACAATGTTCGTGCAAAATTTATAAAATATAGCAATATCGGATAATGTCAAATTTATCTTTAAGAATAAGAACACATCAGTATACATATGTAAATGGTTAAGATAATATTGGCATGAGATATATTGTAAATTATAATATTAACTTATAAAAGTTTTGCTAGATCGGCTTTTACAAGTTTTCTTCGCCCTTAAACAACGCCTATTCAAATTCTACAGCTTTCTCTTCATGTTATCTATACCTCTTGTTTGTCTAATAAAGTGGTTTGTGCACTAAAAATGTAGTTTGCCTACATTTCCAACAAATACCTAAGATATATACCATACCATACAACAACAACATATATACCATACACATGTATGTAGGTACATATATTTTATTCCAGATCAATGACAGCAATCATCATGGATTGCAATAAATTTAAAACTCTTTTGTTGTATAAATATGCTTTACAAAATACATGGAAAATTCTCTAGTTATATCTTTTGGAAAAAAAAATTGCCAAATCAAGATTGAGGGACAGGTGCTCCTCAATCAGACAATCTGGCAATTAGCAGAATCCAATAATTAAAAATTATATCACTAGATATTACTACTTTCAAATCTACACCATAAAACTTTTAAAATCAATTCCTGTCTGCCATCAAAATGCAACGTAGGCAGCACATTTCTTTTTCTTCTTTTCCACGCCAGCACCGCCATTGATGCCGCAATCACACAGAAAAAGTCGGCACAAAGCACAAAGGAAAAATGAAATTAGCCGACATGAAAAAAATCTAATTGGTTTACGTTCTTTTTAGGTAAATATGATAAAAAATTTAAGTAAATATATCTTAACCTACAACTTACACTTTATAATTTGTTTAACACACTTTGAAATTGTTTAACTTTTAACACTTAAAATTTATTGGAACTGCAGAGATATTCAAAAACTTAATCCTGCTCCACTCTGATGTCGTCTTCGTTTCAATCAAAAAATGCAGAAATTCGACTGTCAGTGAAGACAGTGCTGCCAGTATTAAAATAAATAAGAGAATGACGGAATGGGAAGAAACGGTTGATTGACATTACAATTAGCCCTCAGAGAAAGTATGCGGCAGTTACTCACGAAGTACGTACCAAAAACGTGTCAGCTGACACGACCTATCTTATGAGTGTGCAATGTAAACGAAAACTCACCGACGTGCAAACGCCCGTACGTACGTAGCCCGGAACGTAGAAATCAAAAACAATTTTGATTTTTTCCGTAAGAACGTGTCAGCTGATCGCTCTCTCACTAGACAGAGTTGCCTAGTAAACTTTTGTGCGCTATTTTTGACCGTTTGCAGTTTTCATGCAAAAACACCTAATTAAAGTTTGAAAAATTGTGAAAATAATTCGAAATAATTATGTAAAAGTGCAGATTATAAATATGTAATCTATTTATACTTATTTAATATTTATTCCGCCTTTTACAATATCAAAAATTAAATTGGAAAAAGTTGATGTTTCCATAAGCATACATGCAAAATGGTCAATGGCAACAGTGCTTATCTGTAAACAATACACACACAAATATGTTATGTACATGTACACAGACGCACACATTGATTCCTACGGGCTTGAGAGTTCGGTCAAACGTGCTTCGTACGACAAACGTCCGTACGACGGCACACGTCGAGGGTAATGCGCAGTTACCCACCGACGTGTGCCGTACGTACGGACGTTTGTCGTACGAAGCACGTTGACCGAATTCTCAAGCCCGTAGAATCAATGTGTGCGTCTGTGTACATGTACATAACATATTTGTGTGTGTATTGTTTACAACAAAGCACTGTTGCCATTGGCCAGTTTGCATGCATGCTATGGAAACATCAACTTTTTCAATTAGATTTGATATTGTAAAGGCCGGAAATAAATATTAAATAAGTATAAATAG
>JARSSU010003632.1:0-25498 GCA_029619165.1 Eurosta solidaginis
GTACCTATGTCTCAATAAATGTTTTTTCGTTTTTTCAGTCTTGAAGATGACTTCAGATTGAAGTCGAAATATTGGCAAGACAAACCATTCGCAAAATATTTACACATTGTTTAAACACATTTGCTGTATTTTAATAAACATATGTACATATATATTGGCCTAGAGCTCAAACATACCTTGAATATTTTCCGTTTTCTTACACACTATTTGATTATCTATTGATGGCGCACAGTTGGAAAACAAAAAAAAAGTTGCTGGTAGCAAAGCAAAATATACGGACCTGGTTACTTCACGGCTATAATTTTCGCCTGAAAGACGCTGGCGTAATCTGGCCGCCTGTAAGATCTGCTTATTTCAGTAGACAGCAGACCCCGTGTAGGCCAGGGAAACAGATTCTTAGTCCCTACCTCCGTTTGCACTGTTTGCCAGCACAGAATATATATGTTTGCGACATCCGCCCAATGCAGCTCCTGCCTTCGGTGGTGCCACTTCCCTAGATGTTCTGGTCTCCGCGACGGCAACCCCCCGACGGGTTTCATCGCGCCATGTTGCCAGGTCGCAAACCCAAATCATCCGGGTACCCCAATGCTTGCCCAAGGACGCCCAGTCCTAGGGCCACAACAGCCAGCGTCCTGGCCTTCCCCAACCCAGGCGTAGTCACCCGTCACTTACCCCCAGAGTGGCGACGTCTCCCCTTATGCACTTCAGAATTCTGCAGTTAAACTGTAATGAACTAACTGGGAAGATTACGGAGATAGTCGATTTCATGAAGCGGCACAACATCCGCATTGCTGCGATTGAAGAGACTAAACTCACAGCAAGATCTGCATTGCAGACCTGCTCTGGGTATAACGTCCACAGGAAAGACCGCGAGAGCGGAAATGGAGGCGGTCTCGCGTTTATCATACACCACTCTGTGCAATATTGTATATTTGATCCTGGCATCGACCGCAGGGACAATGTCTTAGAACGTCAAGGCCTATCTGTCCGGTCAGGCGATGCAAACCTAGAAATCATCAACATCTACATCCCTCCTGCCACCTGTTGCCCCAGTGTATACCGCCCTAATATCAGGGCCTTACTCACTGGCAACAATCGCATTATCTCTCATGATCTATGGCATTCAAACTTGCGGGCGGACAGAAGGGGTGAGATGTTGGCGGATCAAATAGAAGAAACGACGTTCTGCACAATAAACGGAGACGCCCCCACACGTATGGTAGGAAGCTGTCGCAGCTCGCCAGATATCTCAATCGTGAGCGCAGAACTCGTAAACTGCGTCAACTGGCAGCCGATGGTAACATTTGCATCCGACCACCTGCCCATACTTTTTTCGCTTGAGCGTAATGCCGACTTCATCGTCACTGAAAACCGCACTTTCATAAACTTCAAAAAAGGAAAGTGGGAAGAATATAAATCCTTTACAGACAGCCGCCCTAGCTGCCCTCCCTATCTCGACTGATGCCCGCCAAGGGGAGCGTGTCTTCCGTAAGGTCATTAAATCCGCCTCGGCACATTTCATTCCCGCCGGGAGAATTCCCGAAATCCGGCCCACTTCCCGGCGGAGGCCGCAAACTTAGCGAGAGAACGTGACCTTATAAGACAGCTTGACCCAGGCGACCCCCAAATAAGGGATATAAACCAACGCATCAGATTGCTTGTAGATGAACACATGCGGGCGAAATGGGAGGAGCACCTAAGAGGTTGTAACCTCTCTACCGGTGTGGGTAAACTCTGGTCCACCGTAAAGTCCCTATCGAATCCGACTAAGCACAAAGACAAAGTTTCCATCGCCTTTGGCGACAAAGTGCTGTCGGACGCGAAAAAATGCGCGAGCGCTTTCTGCCGACAATATATAATGCATCCTACGGTCGACAAAGATAGATGGAGAGTCAATAGACGCGCACATAAACACAAATTCAGCGCGTCACCAACCACCATCACCGCTAAAGAGGTTGAGGACGCCATTGGTCGTGCTAAACCATCCAAAGCAGTGGGCCCAGACGGCATAGCCATGCCGATGCTTAAAAACCTAGGAAAAGAGGGGTTCAAATATTTAGCGCATGTCTTCAATCTGTCTCTTTCCACCTTTGTCATACCTGAGAAATGGAAAATGGCCAAGGTGGTCCCGCTACTAAAGCCTGGGAAACCAGCTAACATAGGTGAGTCGTATCGTCCGATATCTCTCCTATCGCCAGTGGCAAAGACGCTTGAAGCCATTTTGCTCCCTTATTTCCAAGCAAATTTGCAGCTAGCCCCTCATCAGCATGGCTTCAGAAAATTCCATAGCACTACCACCGCGCTGAATGCCATTAGCACCCAGATAAATTGCGGATTAAATCAATACCCCCACCATAGAACAGTACTCGTAGCGCTAGACCTATCAAAAGCTTTTGAAACGGTCAACCATGGCTCGTTACTGCAGGACCTGGAAGGGTCTACCCTTCCCCCATGTCTTAAAAGGTGGACCGCAAATTATCTGGGTGGTCGGCAGGCATCGGTGCAATTTAGAAACGAAACATCAAAACCAAGGAGAATTAAACAGGGGGTGCCACAGGGTGGTGTCCTATCCCCACTTTTGTTTAATTTCTACATATCTAAGCTACCTTCACCACCGGAAGGAGTCACAATCGTTTCCTACGCCGATGACTGCACAATAATGGCCACAGGCCCAGGCCCAAAGATCGATGCGCTATGCAATAAAATAAACGGTTACCTCCCTGATCTCTCCAGTTTTTTCGCCTCGCGAAACCTGGCATTATCACCGACTAATCTTCCGCGACCTTATTTACAACATGGACGCCCCAAATGTCGACCATTTTGAACATCCACGTCGATGGCACTACGCTACCGACTGTCCGACACCCCAAAATCTTGGGTGTGACGTTTGATCAGGATCTACATTTTGGTGAGCACGCAGCCGCAATTGTTCCGAGAATTCAGAGCCGTAACAAAATCCTCAAATCCCTCGCTGGCAGTACTTGGGGAAAAGATAAAGAAACGCTCATGACTACATAAAAAGCAATTAGCCAGCCGATTACGTGCTACGCGTCACCCATATGGTCGCCAAGCCTAAAAATCACCCACTGGAAGAAACTACAGGCCTGCCAAAATACTGCTCTCAGAATCGCCACGGGCTGTCTTCTTATGTCCCCAGAACACCATCTGTATAATGAGGCGAGAATGCTCCCCATCAGGGAGAGAAATGAGATGCTGACCAAACAGTTCCTGTTGAATACCCAGAAACCTGGGCATCCCAACAGACATCTGATTGATGAACCAGCACCGCCTAGGGGCTTAAGGAGTCATCTCCGTAAGCATTTTGAGGAAATACGGCACCTGAGAACCCATCCGTATGAAGTGAAAAAACACAAGTAGGTCCTTGGTGAACTCCATAAACAGGCGTCGGACCTTTATGCCGGGAATTGCCCGGTGAATCCAGTACTTAACCAAAATTATCCAAAACTTGCGGAAGAGGAACGCGTACTCCCCAGGGAAACGCGTGTCACTCTTGCTCAACTTCGTTCTGGATACTGTAACAGGTTAAACTCTTACCTATCCAGAATCAACCCCGACATACAAAATGTATGCCCCGCTTGCAATGTGTCCCCACATGACACCAACCATCTCTTCAATTGTAATGTGGAACCAACGCCTCTAACACCCCTTTCCTTATGGTCCACCCCTGTTGAAACGGCAAGTTTCCTTGGACTCCCGTTAGAGGATATTGATGACAATTTGTGATCGGTCACGGCTATTAGGTGGGGCGAGCATTGCTACAACAACAACAACAACAGCAGACCCGACCCCTACCGCTAATTAAGAACCATCGGTACAAACGTGTATAGTATGTAAGACATTTCTGCACCCTGGCGCCAACTCTCCGGCTGAATTGTGGTCCCAAGATTTCTTGCTAAGCTCAGGCACGTGACCATATATTACGTTTGCCCGATATTAGAAGGTGTTATACTGTTATGGCCATACGGCCTACACTCAAGCTGCCTAGAGGCCTTAGCACTTGTTGCAGTTGCTAACGCGATATTTCTGAAAATTAGGGCTGGGGCGGGATGTGTAGAATGGCATGTAATGCTGCTGTCGGGGTAGTTTTTTAAGGCTCCCGTTATGGTACTCTTGATAATCTGTTTACCCTCTATAGTTTTGTTTGTCGTGAGTAATTGCGATTTTGCTCATTTCAACTCTCCCATGTACCTTGTCTCCACATTAAGCTACAGTATAGTGAGTATACTTACGTATGAATTGCATGTACTGTATACAGTATACTTATACCACACACTACGCCTACGCTTACACATTCTGTAATAGTTCATATAGTATGCCAATACCCTATCCTGAATTTACATTCCACTTATTATATATATGGGATATTCCATCCCATTTCGACCAATTTGGAACCCGACCCCTTTAGAATTGGCTGAAAGTTTTTCTTCTTTTTCTAGCTTACGAAAGACGTTTTTCCGAATTTTTTCAAACTTTTTCATCCAACTCAAAAAAAGTTATGAATTTAAAAAAAAACACCGTTTTTGTTTTCAACATGCTATAACTTTTTCAAAAATTGACCGTTTGGGATCTTTTTCTTTTTAAAAAATTGTTTTTAAATGTACTTTTCGGAAAAAATACAAAAAAATTTTCAAGTTTTTTTTTAATTTTTCAGTTTTTCGAGATTTTTCGAATTTCGCCATTTTTTTTTGCTCATAGAAAACTTCAATCAATTCTGCAATCATCCCCACAAATCCCGGAGTGGGCCGATTTTTTTTATATTTTTTTTTATTAAAAATTTCAAAAATAAATTTTTTTTTATCAATTTTATTTATATAACAAAAAAATGTAAGAAAATGATTTTTAAGTATTTTTTTCTTTATATATTAAGGTAATCTTTTTGTATTTTTTCCGAAAAGTACATTTAAAAACAAATTAAAAAAAAGATCCCCAAACGGTCAATTTTTGAAAAAGTTATAGCATGTTGAAAACAAAAACGGTGTTTTTTTTTAAATTCATAACTTTTTTTGAGTTGGATGAAAAAGTTTAAAAAAATTCGGAAAAACGTCTTTCGTAAGCTAGAAAAAGAAGAAAAACTTTCAGCCAATTCTAAAGGGGTCGGGTTCAAAATTGGTCGAAATGGGATGGAATACCCCATATATAGCATACCAATTACAAAGACTACGCTTCAGATTTCCATTACTCTTACACCTCACGCTTACATTCAGGATTCCTCCATACAGTGAGCGCAAAGATGTTTACACATCAAAAACGAATAATCGAACACTCAAGTCGATAACCTTATGATAGTCGCACCTCCTGCGCCCATACCGTGATCACATACATTAAATTTAGAAATACGAGTACAATACTATGTTCAAAACAATTCAGTTTTACTGCATATAAGAGTTGCTAATTTTTTCATCATAACTGTAAGCGCATTTGAGGTGACTGGGATGAATAGAAATGTGTCACATATGACTTAACCCATCATACACCTGTCGATTTGTTAAAACTAATCTTCACATGTAAACAGAGTTAGAATTGCGCTTTGCTCTTATTTCTTTTGACTATTTTACTACATGGAGATTATTGAAAGCTGATCCATAAATAATTTGTGATTTTCTTTGTTAAGCAGTGCTCCAATTAAGACAGATATTTATGCTAATGGGCGAAAATTATGTTCTTTGTTTTGAGCTTCTTGGATATGGCACTGCACAATGACACAGCACGAACGAGCTGAATCTATTTACGATCAGCATATATCAGTGGGAGGTATTGTGAGGAAATCGTTGTAACTAATCTTTATTAAATAAGTTATAAATGTAACGGATACTTATTGTTAACTTGATACTGAATGAATGAAGTTTTCAAAAATGGAAAGTATTGCTTTAAGCTATTGAATGCTGGACGCTCTAAGTCAGTTCAAATGGTGTTCTAAACGGTATTTTGAAAACAAAATCACTTTCAGCTTCAAGCTGCATTTAGAAGCGCATTTACTATAAATAAATGCAGCAAATAGATCATTTTTCATAGTGCATTGCAGCTTTGAAGTGTTCGCATCTTTTTAAAAAAAAGAAGATAGAAAAAGAAATATGATGTGGTTCATCCTCTTGGCTACCATTTTTAGTGAGTAATTATTGATTGTGTGCAAATTTTCGTACGTTAATTTTCATATTTTCAACAGCTCTGATATGGTCCAATAGCAAATGCTCGTTGATGAAATGTGATTGTGAAGAGGGACCACCAGGTCCAATGGGCCCACCTGGCCCTAGAGGCGAACCTGGTTTTGCACCACCATTTTATCCACATGCACGCGGCCCACCAGGCCTGCCAGGTCCACCCCGGGCCGCCTGGTATATGTGGTTGTCCATTTGTACCGCCGCTTTTCGCGGGGGCTGGCGGAGGTGGTGTTGGAGGAGGGGCAGGCGGTGTTATTTTTATTAATGGTACAAATGTCGCTGCTGGTGGTGGCGGCGGTGGCGGTGGTGGTGGTGGAGGTCAGTACGAGATCGGTGTAATTGATATATTCCATTTAAAATATATATTTCCTCTCTTTCAGGAGGTGCTGCTGGTGGAGGTTAGTGTCATACAAGAATTTAAAAGATACATAGGCCAGACGTGCTAACGATCGTGTAGCGTAAATCCTTCAAGTTATTAACAAAACTTTCAATTCTTTGATAAACCTAACCTCTAATTTAAAAAATGTGTGACTCTTTCACGTCCTCTTAGGATTTTCATTAGGTAGACGATATTTTAAACGACACAATGTAAAGTTTGTAGTTAGAGTTTGAATATAGCGATGGTTTTTGGTATCGAGTTTATGGATCCGCGTCGGTTGAGGAAAGCCTTTATAGCTGAGCGTTAGCCCCGGTAATCTAAATTTATGTTGCAATTTTATTCATCAGAGGCTTAAACTGCACATTCATTGGGGGGTTTGGGCTATATTGTCGTTTCTATCCGCAGGAACATGTATCATGGACCATTGAGAAGCACGCCTTCCGGAAGACCTGTGGTCCTCCCTGCGAAGGCAACGGCAAGTTGCGAAGGAAATTTTATAATAAGCTGTACAAACCTTATGCTGATATTAACAACGTGCAGCGAATAGAAGTCCAACTACTTCGCCAGCTGGGGCTATGTTAGCAGAGAAGACGTTCTGATCCAAACAAATACTCCTTTTGATACCCGAATTCGCGAGCAGATTAAGGGGAAAACGTGTACTAAGTTGAGAGAAACTGGTGGAAGAACATTTGATCTCTCTTGAACCTCCCAATCTGCGTAAGTTGCTATTGCTTAGAAGGAATGACTGGCCTAAAGTCCTATCAGACGACCAAAATCACCTAGGCTGTGAAGCGCTAGTTAATGATGATGATGACTTTTTGAGCGTGACACTTACACTTTCTTTGGCATATTAAAGATACTGTTGTCTTGATGCCAGTGTACTTCGATGTAATAACAACTTTTATCTTGTAAAAGCGGTGTCGATAGGTTGGGGGTTTTGTTTTGATAGTTTTTGTTACTCAGCATTTTAAAGGCGATAGTACTACGGCAGTAATTTTCAGCAGCCTCGTATTTGTCTATAATACTCTTTTTATTTCAGGCGGAGGTGGCGGCGGTGGTGCTGGCTTTCGCGTTTTCCAAGGAAATGCGCAAGACTTACAGAGACTTATTTCAGATAACATTATTTTGATCGCCTCACCAACTAACGCACAGTTAAATACCAATAGATTTTTGAGCTCCTCATCAACTACTACCCGCCCAAATTCCAACAGCTTTAACAACAGAGCTCAGTATCCGGCAAATACATTATTTGTTCTTAGCGCAAATGGTGAGCTAATTCAGGTCAATGGTGTACAAGGTAGCATAAATGTCCCACCAACACCACCCAGCGCAGCATCCTTTTCCTCCGTCAACACGCGTTATCAACAACCAACGACAGAAGCCTGGCCATTTCCTTCTGGCGCTTTTTATCAAACAATAGCAACACGTCCTGTGGGTCTGGGTACAACGGATTTTGAACAATATCGTCGCCAAGTTTTACTCGGCGAGGCTAAGCATAATGAATCATACCAACCGGAAAGTACAGACGCCGAGGTGAATACTACAGCACCGGATGAGGATTTTGACGCGAAAGGGGAGCGATTTCAATTTCAAGAAAATTCCCAAAATAATAAAAACCAAATTACAGACAGCGTGGAAGAGTTCCAGCGAGCGGTTGAAGAACTTCGTAAAAGGTACGCGAAATTGAATAAGGATAAGAGTTCATCAGGTCAACAAGTAGCTATTTTGTTGTAATCAAACTCATGTAAAAGTTTTATATTAGACTGAATGTTTTTCTAGTTGAAGAGTAACAAGTAAAAGACTCAAAGTGAATAAATAAAATTAATTAAGAATTGTATTGTGGGGCGAGGCTTTGCTGCTGAATTTTGAGTCACTATAGAAAGGAATAGGACTCCATGGGGAGCTTTGAAGCACTAAGCTTTAACTAAGTATGTTGAAAGTAAAACCGAAGGATCTAATTAGAGGAAATACTACGATATTTTATATGGGACCATTCGCCTGGAATGTCCGCACGATTAGTAGCAATATGCTGCTTTCCGATTAGTTGATGTCCCCAAGTAAGCAAATATCATCATTACTACGCACCAACAGAAGTGTACGATAAGGGATTCCACCGCATCTTGAGACATATAATACAGCTTCCACATCTAAAAGTATTGCTGTGAGCTGGATTTGAGTTGCGAGAGACTTCGTACCAAGAATTAGGTCTGGCGGCCCCGTAGGAAGTTTTGTCTCTACGATATAACATCTCTCAATACGAAGAAGTGTATGGGCTTTGCGGGTATCTGCTGTACCATATTCTACCACTTCCACCAAACCACATGGATGTCTTCACATAACAAAAACCTGAAGAAGAAGCAACGTCTTTCCAGTTTTTTCGCCTTACGTAACTTGGCACGATCACTAACCAAGTCCTCGGCGACCGTGGACAAAGCAAATGGCGGTAATATTGAACATCCACGTAGCCGCATCAAAATCCTCAAATCAAATAAACGCTCTAAGCTGCCTACAAATCATTGGGCTGCCGCTTGTGTGCGACGTGTTTCCGATATGGTCGCCGAGCTTAAAAGAAACACACTGGAAAAAGCTGCAGGGCTCAGAACTGTCACGGGACATCTTCTTATATCGTCAGAACATCATCTGCACAGTGATGCGGATGCATTCCCCTTAAAGGAGAGGAACAAAATGCGGATCAAACAGTTTCTGTTAAATACTCAGAAACCTGGGCATCCTACCAGACAACCTCATAGATATAGGGGGTAGGAGAGCGTGATGGCCTTGAAGGTTTCATGTGGCCATACCAAATCGTTCCCGAGATGGTCGGTACCTTAATGTTACCGGAACGTACCGGATCTGCATTCTGCAAAGGACCAATAGCATCGATAACACCCCCAAGGCCTTCAGGGGAGTGTCATTGTTGCTACAACAACAACAACAACCAGGCAACCGATTGATGATGCCCCGGATTTTAGGGATATAAGGACTCATCTCCTGTAGCTCTGCGAAGAAATACTGCATACCAGAATTCAGCCGTTTGAACCAAAAATGCATAAAAAGCCTTCAGTCTCGACGAACCCCGTTTTCAGTGGCCAATACCTGAAACTCCCAAAAGACAGAAAAGCAGTACTTCCCAGGTAGACGCGCGTGACCCGGGCACAACTTCAATCTGGAAATTGTAATGGGTTAAACTCTTAATTTATTAATTTATTTATCAGCCCCGACACACGCAGTATATGAAGTTTTCCACATGACACCAATCATCTTTTGAATTGCAATGTGGAACCAACGACCATACCTCTTTATTGAACCCGCTAATCCCACTAAGAACGACAGAATCCATGTTTCACCACTCGATTTCTACAAAGACAGCGGGTTAAAGGCTTAGATATACCCACGACAAGAGGTAGGAGGTGTTTAAAACTCATAAGCACGAACGTTTGAGAGGTCAAACAAATCGTACCTGTGGCAGTCAAAATACAGGCATAAATGGCCGGATTTATATTCTGAAAAAGAGTGACCATTCCGTAACACTCACCTAAACATTTGAGGAGTGTTTTTGATGTTTCCTTAAATATTAAGACTTTGTGTGCAACGTATGATAACCCAACAAACTCTTATTATTCTCCAATAGTATAGTTCTTAAGTTGATGTTCTATATCACTCTCCAACCTTAGAGACATTTTTGGAAATTTAAAGTTCTCAAATCTTTATCAAGCACATTTCTTCAATTGATATCCCATATTGGATATCAAATTGAGGTGAAGTTGAAATAAAAAATGTTCTCCAAGGTGGCAACACCAAAGCCAACTGCCCTTTATTGTGCAGAAATAAACAATTAGTTGGTAGCATATCAAAATGCCCTTTTTATTGAGAACGCTTTGATTCTCAAATTTATCCACTGCTAAGAAACGACCCTTGAATTTGAGAAGCATGCTAGTTATAAACTTGAACTCTAATGAAACTGAAACCCAAATGTTTTTTGGTTACGATGTTCCTCACGCTTTGTGTTTAGTTTTTACACTGACAATCAGTTTTTGGAGCAGGATTGGTTTGAGCAATATAACTGCATTCCGTGTGCATTCCCGCGGTCTTTAACTCAAACATTTGGAAAGAATTAAAGAAATCACAGCACACTTTTTTAATTTTTAAAAAATACAATGTAGTTTATTTGACTCGAATTTTAAAATTTACACAACTTCCAAATCGCAAAATCACTCATAGTTGTAAAATAATTTTACCCAGATGTATTGCGCGCAGCCAAATAATTTTCTTGATTTTTTTATTTCACGTAAATACTTTTCATCGGTTAAGTTTTCTTAAGAGCAAAATTTCGTGGACGGAAATTAAATGATCTTGCTAAGTGTGAATGCTCCGGCCATCGATTTTCCAAGTTCATCAGCCTGCCGTGCAATTCGAACGCACTTTCTTTACTCTGTCAGACGGCATCTTAAGTCTGCAAAAATCGATAGGAAATGTATAGCTTAAATGTAGATTTCTTCTAAGCACTATATAAATAGCTAAAGCCTTCAAGATTCACCTAGGAAAATCCAAGTAAGTGTTAAGTGTAAGAGAGCTTTGTAGTTGTGAAGGGACTACAAAAAGTTCGCTGGCTATGCGGACAGTGCCTATGGGTTTCTTCCCCATATTTATATAATATTAGACCGCTGAGCTCGCCTTGTCGGGCAAGTGGGCGTACGATCACGATAAACAATTCAAGATCTTTTAATAATAAGGAGTTAGGAACTCCAGCGCAATTTATAGCTTCTCCAACCCAATCAGATGGCCTAGAAGTTTATGTGGTCATACGAAATCGTTCCCGAGATGGTCGGACTAGTTAGTACTTTAATGGTGCTCGTTTCTGGAAAGTGCCGGATCTATGTACGCCAAAAGATCAAAAAACATCGCTAACACTCCCAAAAAACTGCGAGGTGTCTTAGCGCTACAAAAACAACAACACATTTAGTCTATGTGAGGCATTTACTCGCCGGCTGTTATAGCTATTTTATAATATTGTGACGAATATGAGTGACACTAAGTGATACTCACATCCCTAGTCTGATGCTAAGTAAATAAAGTCACAACAACAATAAAGCAGACAGTCACTAGTATCTACATAAACGAATCAATCATTATGTCTACACATATGTACGTACACCCAGCTGAGAAGCAACGCACAACTACATGCATATATCTGAGATACTCCCGAAAGTATGCAATGCGAGAAGCTATAAAATCGTGCAATTGTAGTTACAGCTGAGAAATTTGATAGCTGATGGCCATCTAGTAGATTCTGGAAATGGAAGCGCCTAGAAGATGCGAACGAGGAAATCAGATAGTATAAAAGGCAACAACAGTCGAGGCGCATTAATTCAGTTTTGATTAAGACGCTATCTGGCGAGCAATAGCAGTATTATTTATTGTGAAGTACTTTAACAAAGGCCATTTTTCCATTATTCAAAATTGGAGTTATTTATTCAACAGTTTAGTGATTCGAACTTAGTAGAAGATTGCAAATAAGGGGAATTGCAAGTAAATTCGTTAAAATTGGTGTCAGAAGAGGAATTGTTGAATAAATTACGAAGATTGGGAATACAACTTGGACAAGTCAAAGTTGAGTGAATTGAGGATCCAGTAACTGAAAAAGGAGTTGGAGAACCGCGGAATAAATACAACCGGCAATAAGATCGAACTTCAAGCACGGCTACGAGAGGTAATGGAGTCGCAAGGAATTGATGTGGACGAGTATGTCTTTTATCCTGATGGGGACGAGACAACAACAAAAATTGAAGAGAAAAAACGAAACATCGCAGACAGTTACGAGTACAGAATTGAACATCATTTTGGCTGCAATATCTGCACAAACATTGACAGTAACATCAATGTCGTCGCAAAAGTCAGAAATGTCGACACAGATTACATCCAAGATGGAAACTCAGCTGGAATCGCAGGAGAACCGTATAACAGCGAAGATTGAAGCACAAGAGGCACGAATATCCGAAATGTCGTCGCAAATGTCATCTCAGCTGGAATCGCAGGAGAACCGTATAACAGCGAAGATTGAAGCACAAGAGGCACGAATATCCGAAATGCCGGCGCAAATTTCAGTACAGATATGATCGCAGATCTCAGCTAAACTGGAAGAGCAAGAAGGACGTATTTCCTCGAAGTTGGAGGCGCAAGATACAAAAATTTTACAGTTTGAAGAAAAAATCGAAACCGAGGTGGATGCTTTGAGAGGACGTATCGAGCAGTTGCAACTAAATCGCCCAGCAGTTTCAACGAGTAATCCAAAGGTAAAACCACCATCCTTTGACAGTTCTGTTCCTTTCCAGGTCTTTAAGCTACAGTTTGAGAAGACCGCAGCAGTGATCAACTGGAATGCTGAAGATAAAGTTGCTGCACTCTTCGTAGCATTGAAAGGAGCAGCTGCCGAAATCTTACAGACTATTCCAGAGTACGAACGGAACAGTTATGATGCATTGATGAGTGCTCTAGAGAGGCGATACGGAAGCGAATACAGGAGGCAGATACACCAAATATAGTTGCAAAACCGTTACCAAAAAGCTAATGAGACTTTGCAAGAGTTTGCTTCAGATGTTGAAAGGTTGGCTCATTTGGCAAATGCGGACGAACCCGTGGAATACACCGAGAGGGTAAAAATCCAGAGTTTTATAAATGGCATACGGGACGTCGAAACGAAGCGAGCCACATACGCAAACTCAAAGCCAACATTTGCAGAAACGGTATCACATGCATTGACTCAGGAAACTGCCTCACTATTGAGTAAACCAGTATACAAAGCTCATCGTGTGGAAGTGAAAAGACCAGATTGGGTAGACACAATTTTGGAAGCGCTGAAAGGATCGCAAAAGCGGAGTGATAGAGTTATCAAATGCTTCAAATACGGGAAGCCCGGTCACATTGCACGTCATTGCGATCTTGATCCTAGTGGTTGCAACAGCATGAGTGGTTTTAATAACAAAGATGGTAGGGATGAGCAAGAGCGTGTAAGATGTAGAGATCGAGAGCTAGCTCCAGCTATTGAATGTCCTGTGATATCTGTGTCGCAAATTGGTATAAAATCGAGCAGTCTTACCGTCAAAGGAAATGTGGATGGCAAGGAGCGTGTACTGACTGTAGATACGGGCGCATCTCATTCCTTGATCCGATCTGATTTGGTCAACAGGAGAGTAGAACCGTTACCTGGAGCAAGGTTGCGTACGGTCACTGGCGAGTATAAACAAGTCCAGGGAGAAGTATACTTTTGTGAGTATCTCAGAAATATGCATGTGAATTTGCAGTTTATAGTCTCTCTGGCGGCAACCGTGGTGTGATGGTAGCGTGCTCCGCCTACCACACCGTATGCCCTGGGTTCAAACCCCGGGCAAAGCAACACCAAAATTTTAGAAATAAGGTTTTTAATTAGAAGAAAATTTTTCTAAGCGGGGTTGCCCCTCGGCAGTGTTTGGCAAGCGCTCCGAGTGTATTTCTGCCATGAAAAGCTCTCAGTGAAAACTCATCTGCCTTGCAGATGCCGTTCGGAATAGGCATAAAACATGTAGGTCCCGTCCGGCCAAGTCAAGAGGAGCACGACGCAAATTGGAAGAGAAGCTCGGCCTTAGATCTCTTCGGAGGTTATCGCGCCTTACATTTATTTATTTTTATTTTTAGTCTCTCGCATAGCCATATGCGTGTGTATATGTGATTATTACTCTGCTGATGATTGCATACTTTTGTGAGTATCTCAGATATATGCATGCGTTGTGCGTATCTCTCCGCTTCTTGTATGTACATATGTGTATACATATGTAATGATTGATTTGTGTAAACTACATCGTTGATCCGTTTTACAACTTTGTACGGGCCTTCCCAATTGCACTGCAATTTCGGGGACAAACCTTATTTTCGTTGTGAGTTGTATAACAGCACCAAATCTCCTTCCTGAAAACCTTCCGAATTAATTGCTTTATCATATCTGGCTTTCATCTTGTCACTCATAAACTTGGTTCGTTATCTTACAAGATCATGTGTTTCCCTCAGCTCTTCCTCCAAGACAACAGTGGATTTATTGGCATTTCTCTCCGCATCGGCATTTGTCCTAAACTCCAAATCAGCTGGCAGTCGAAGGTCATTGCCAAAAATTACTTTTGCGGGAGTTTGGCCAGTTTCTCATGCACTGCCGATCGGTAAGCCATCAAGAATAATGCTATGTGTATATCCCTTTATTTATGGTACTTGTCGACTACTTTCCTTAAGTGTTCCTCCAAGGTTCTATTGAAACGTTCCACCATACCATCGAACTGAGGATGTAATGCAGTTGTCCGTGTTTTTCGAATGCCCAATGTTTTACACATTTCTTGGAACACAGCTGATTCAAAATTTCTCTCTTGGTCAGAATGTAACTCCATTGTTACACCATACCTTGCAACCCAATGAACACTTCTGCTACTGTTTCCGCTTCTTGATTTGGGATTGGGTATACCCCTGGCCATTTGTGGAAATAATCCATAACTACCAGTACATATTTGTCTCCGCAGTTGCTAGTAGGAAATGGACCTGCGACATCCATAGCGATCCTTTCAAATGGCGCACCTGATTTATATTGCTTCATCTGGCCATGACTTCGGGCTTTGGGCCCTTTCGCTCTGCTGCAAACATCGCAGATCGCAATCCACTCAGTGACCGACTGACGGCAGCCAATCCAATAGAACCTCTGCTTAATCTCAGATGACCACTTGGCCCATTATGTAGCTCCTAGAGAACGTCAGGAATCCTTTTCCTGGGAACAACTATCAGGTTCCTCTTACATTGACCATCTTCACTCTCCCATACTCGATGCAAGCAACCGGATATCAACTCTAAACTGTTCCACTGTGCCCAATATGACTTCGCAATGGGACTCTCTGCTGACATCTCCTCTCTATTTGGTCTTTCGTTTCGTTCGAGCCCTTGCATAACACGTGACAGATCTGTATCTTCTAGCCATAGAATAATGATTAGTGATACTAATGATTAGTAATCGGATTAGAAACTTCTATTTTGTAGAATAATTGATTAATTAGGATTAGTTGGCTATACTAATCGATTACTTATTGATTAGATTAGAACTAATCAAAAATCTAATCGCGATTAGTGACAACTAGCATATCTAATCAAAACTAATAAAAAAAATTCGATTAGATTTCTCGATTAGTTTTGATTATATCAACTATGCTGAAATATTTTTGTAAAAAAAATTATTTATTTTTGTATATACTCAGGTGATTTTCAATATTTGGAGTCGTACTAATGGAGCCTATTTCCCAAACTTTGGACTTTCTCCAAGGTGAAGCCAATGTGAAATATGGTTATATTATTCCTGTGTTACTTTCTTTGAGTAATAAGCTGCAAAAATTATCCAGAAAACCCGAAATTTCGAGCAATGTTAGCTCAACAGCAGTACAATTAGAATATCGATTGAGAGAAAGGTTTAAACTATATTTCACATTGGCTCCTGAGGTAAATATGGCATTAGCGGCAGCTGTGTTGACACCAAATGTGAAAATGAAATGGTTGCGAGTTATTCAAAAAACTTTGCCGGACTGTACTGAGGAGCAAATCAGTAAAAGAGTGATTAAAGTAATAAACACTTTCTTCCAAAATGATTCCACATGTTTTGAAACGGCCGTGCCTCAGTTGGACTATGAAAGCTCTTTTTATGATTTCAATGATGAAGGTAATTTCATCTATATTATATGATTTTTCAAACTAAATATTATTTTGGTTCCAGAACATGATGAGGAGGCCTTAATTCCCTGAACACCAATTTCACCAAAGGAGTCAAACGGTTTCAAAGAAGTGGTTAGCAATCAGCTATATGCGTATTTGAATGACCCGACACCAGGTCCTGAAATTTGGAATAAATATGGTGCACTGAGGGAAGCGTGTCTAGCGTTCAATATCCTGCTTACGTCATCAGCGCCCGTCGAAAGGCTGTTTTCATTTGCTGGAATAGACAATACCTCAAGACGGAATTCATTGTCAGAATTTTCTTTTGAAAAGTTGGTAGTAATGAAGTCGAATATAAACTTTTTGTGATACATATGTAATATAAATCAGCCTACATTTAAAGCGTCGAGAATCTCATGTTTGGTTTTTTCAGAACGTGGCTTTAATTTTTATACTACAACTAGTATGAGAAAAAGTGGAGATAGACCCACCAATAAGTGTACCGAAATGACCAGGGCTATGAGTGGAAGACAATCCCGTCCTTACTTGTTTAATAAGATTTATGTTTACTGTGAAATTTTGAATAAAAGTTCTTTTAAGTTTGTTACTTTATGAATTAAACGAAAAACACAACAAAAATATTTCAAAATAGTTGATCTAATCAAATCTAATCAAAACTAATCGAGAAATCTAATCGAATTTTTTTGGATTAGTTTTGATTAGATATGCTAATCGTCGCTAATCACCATTAGATTTTTGATTAGTTCTAATCTAATCAATTAGTAATCTAAAATATTAAAGAATAAAAAAAAACTAATGATTAGATTATTTTATTTTTCTAATCGTAATGATTTCTAATTCTAATCGAAGTTCCCCAGCTCTGCTTCTAGCTGACACTTCCTTAGTTGTTCCTTGTCCCATTCATCTGTACATGTTATAGTCATTAGCCGGACATCTATAGTATCTTCTTTAACCTCGGCCTTTGAACAGTGCTTGCATTCCAAACTACATAGTCTTCGTGACATTGCATCAGCATTTCCATGGGTACTACCTTTTCGATGCTCAATGGAATAGTCACAGCTTTGTAGTCGCTCGATCCACCGTGCCAATTGTCCTTCTGGATTACGGAACTGCAGGAGCCATTTCAATGCCGCGTGATCTGTCCTGACGCGGAATAGCTGGCCGTAGAGGTACTCGTGAAAATGTTTAATGCACTATATCAATGGCAACAGCTCTCTCCGTGTAACGCAATAGTTCCTCTCTGGTTTTCAAATTGAACGGCTGTAATATGCAACTACCTTCTCCTGTCCCTCGACCAGTTGTGATAAAACGCCTCCTATAGCATATCCACTCGCACCTGTATCTAGAATAAATGTTGCTCCTGGAATCGGATATGCCAACATTGGGGCAGTACACAAACGCTCCTTCAATGTTTGGAGAGCCACTTCTTGCTCCTTCTTCCATTCAAAAGCTTCATTTTTTCTTGTAAGCTCATGGAGGCTATGGGCTACGCTGGAAGAGTTTGGTACAAATCGGCGGTAATGGGTGCACAGTCCAAGGAAACTTCTCAATTTAGTATTTAGTATTTATTTATTAAGCCAATTAGAATACAAAATCTTACAGGCTAAGTAGAAATATGTGGTAACAGTAGGCAAATTACTAGTATAAATAAATGGCTTACTTATAAAAAGGGTTTTATTGTACTAAAAGGCGCTCTTTTGAGCAAGAAAAACTTAAAATAACTTAAAATTCTATTAACTCAATCAGGTTCTAGTAATTGGAGCATTGATTGCATAAAGAGCTTTGAAAAGACGAACATTGAAGAATTCAGAATTCCTGAGCGCTCTGGCTGGAATGTTTATGAAAATCCTCTCAAGGAGTATTGGGCAGTCAGTCGCACCGCGAAAACGTCAAAAATAAACGACAGCGACAAAATTATCTCCTGTCTGCAGTGACTTAAATTAATCATACGCATCTAGCTTCATAAGTCGAATGGGTTCAGAGAAGCGTAAGCTGCGAAAGCAAATATAGAATACTTTCTGGATCCGCTCGATTCTTGTAATGATGGCACTGATAATACGGCGACCAAATGAAGCAGGCATACTCAAGTTTACAAGCGCACAAACGCTGTATACAAAAGCTTTAGCGTGTTCAGTGCAAAATTCCGAGTCTATTGATGCTGTTGCCTAAGACTTGTCAAGCATAGGCTCATATCGATTTTTAGTTCTGAGATGTTCCTGACGTGTTGTTGATATGGTTTGCGAAGTATAATTTGGAGTCAAATAGCTTACTCTCCATTGATTCTTTTATTTCACTAATCCTGTTATATATTTTTTGTGGGCCGCAGTAGGATATAAATGGTATGAGTGTGATCTAATGACATTTAACGCGTTTTTGATAGAGTATTTATATATGAAAATAGTCATTGTTTTTAATGTTTAATGAGTTACTCCGGTTATGCATTTCGATCATCATGTATCGTTTAAATTATCTCAAATCTAGATTGCATCTTAAGTTCAGTAGGTTGCATGTTTTTCTCGACTTTGAATGAGTGAATAGAGTTTTTTAATCATCCGCATATAGTCGAATACCTAATACTGCAGTGTAGTAAGCAAGTAGTCGAATGTCATTAATTGTAACATTTAGAGAATAAGTTGGTTTTATGTGCTTCCTTCCTTTTTGGGATCTTTAGCTTCAAATTAGACGAACGTTGATAAGGGCTATAGTACTCTGCACATTGTTCTTCACAAATCGTATTACCTCTACATTAATACTGCGGGTTTTTTGTAGTGTATTATTTCAATACCATTTTTAGAATCTACTGTAGTGAGACCCTGGATTCATGGCCAGTCTTCTTAACCAGGACTGTACAGTGAAAACCCGATCAAAAGCTTTAGAAAAAGTCCGTATATACTGCCTCAACGGGGGGGGCTGAATTACCGCTAACTGAAAAGCTGCGATGCAGTCGATTCAGAAAAAATAAGCTAAGTTTATCAATAGCTTGAGCGTCCGGGAAGAAAGCCATATTACCTGGACATAAAATATTCTTAACGAAAAAAATAATTTTTCTTGTTATTCTTCAAAAAGCTTTGACGGATGGCGGAAAGTTTTCAAATGATCTGTATTTGCTAATATCATTTTTATTGCTCACTCTTAAAAATAGTGTATTAAAGGCCAGTTTTCTAGCGCGTCATGAAAATACCCGAGGAAAGGAGCTATGAATATTAATAAATAGGGGAGAAACAAATGAGCTTCGCAACTGCGTGCTTAACTAAATTGCTGACAGACTCATCGCATCGTATTTGATGACATGTTTAGTCGAGGGAGATGCCACACGACATCATCAAGACAGTGTCTACAAGATTGCGCAATTTATCGTATGGTTGTATGTTGAAACTAATGTCATCACTAGTTAGTCAGGGTCCGTACGCGAATGTGAGCCATGAAATAACTCAGGCGACAGATGTGCCGCATCAGCTGGAGTATCAACATCTTTATCGCCAAGGGAGAGAGAGGAGGGTATAGCCGACACAGATTTTTGTCGAGCGTGGTGAGACAAAATTCCAAAACGTATTTTAGGATTTGTTTTTAAGTTTTCATTTGTCAACAACTTAAAATGTACTTTCTGTGCAAACATTTATCTAGGAGCACCTGAGCTGTCCTCCCTCATACACTCTTATACTTTGTCGCGAAGAACAGCCATATTTTTACTATTTTTTGAACTTTCGACAACGATCTGTTCCATCAATGTTCTGATTTCATCAAGCTGCGTTATGCAAGGAACTTTATACTTCTTTGGTGGAACCGAAAGGAATAGCCGATTTCAGCATGTCCACAACAGTAGTTCAAATATCTCGAAGAACTGTTAGTGCTAAGTTGTGAAATACAGGCTTCCCAATTATGTTTTACAGAAATAGATTGTTCAGGGTCATAAGTTGCAGTCGCTTAAATTAAAAGATATAATTTGATTATCATTACTAGACTTTGGCACAATCTAATAAAATTCTGTCAAGTTATGACTAACGGTACAGTGCATCATGCCAGACTGGTTGGGTAATAGGTGATTGCGTCGCATTTAAGCAATGTGGACATTTAAATTATGTCACTCTAAAAATCACTAATATCCATAGGTGACGACCAAGTCGATTTGGGTATAACAATATATAATTTAGCTAATCAATGCTTAAACAAAGCTATCATTCACATATATTTCATCAGGCTGGTAGCATCACCCTGCTATATTAATGAAGAACTGGAATGTATCCTGCAGCACCAAGTTTAGTGTTAGAATGTTGAAATCCCCTAGCACGCAGATGATGAATCGCCTGACCTAATTTTATTCAGAGCTACAGGAACAATATTGTCAACATGCGCGTGTGGTATACGTTATGCTTACTGTTGGGCGTAATATAAGATCACACAGAAATATTGAGTCGGGGTTACTCGGGATTTTGAACACAGACGTGATCAAGGCAGCTCATTGTTTTATTATTAAAGTGCAAAACTCATGCATGTTCAGTGGTTTTGGCGCAATCCTTTTACTGCCTCTATCGATTTTCATGGTCGCAGTACAGAATCATTCTGTCGTTACCGTTAGTTTGAACCCCATATTTACTTCCTTTTTAAACAGCGAACTACTTTTTAGTGGCGGACTTAGTTTCAACCAGGGCCGCCAGCTATATTCTCTGAAAAACTTCCCTCTAAAGCTTTTAAGAGGATGTGCGTCGCAAGGGTAGCACTGAGTGGTCACCGGGAGGAATCGAGCATGTTTTTTCCATATGTAGGTCCGCTTTCAATACCTGATCCCTGAGTCTCTCGAAAGTAGGCTGGTGCATTACAATAAAATCCAAAGGGATTAACTGTAATTGTTAATAGACCCTGACACTTCTACTTTGTCATTCCTCCTATTAAACCTTCCACCTTTGGCCAAAGTAACCGGCGTATTTTTTAAAGTCACAGGAGGTGTGGAAAAACCATTTCGTATCAGATAGCGAGTCCTAGTGTGTCGTCAATTCTGTAGGCAGCAATGGGGTAGCTCTCCTTTTAGTAACGGAGTCGTTCAACTTTCGATAGTCCACGTCGAAGACAATCGTCATTTGTTATGTTCCGATCCTTCGATTCTCTTCACCAAGTAACGGGTAGCAAGCAATGGGTGAGCTATCCGTTTTTAGTAACGATCGTTCAACTTTCGTACAAGTCAGCTTGCTTGAAAATCTCGTATATTTTGTCCAAGGCTGAAAGTCTCTTGCCTTACTTCATCAAGGTTAAAGTACCTTGGAGCACATGAGACGTGAGCTTGCCATGGACTAGCTGATGTTTAGGAGGTGTCTGGAACTCGAAAATATTTGGGTCAGTAGAAGGCCGCTGTCGTCGATTTCTATGGTACGAATCTGTTTAACTCACGTGGAGACACATCTTGGTGCAGAGCTTAGGGGACTGGATCGGCTGGGGCCTCCGTTGGTTGCGGCATTATTGGTGGTTGAGTGGGGAGCTTAAGTGTTACGTTGGTAAAGATGGAGTTTGGTGGTCGTGTCGGCGGCTTAGGAGCAGTTTGTTTTTGGAGGGGTGAGTCGCCTCTACTCTGACATTTCTCGATCGTGTGCTTGTGCGGCTTATAAATGGTAGTAGGGGGCGGGCGCTCATGGTTTGTTTCACCTACAAGTAAAGTGTTCGTAGTTTGGGGTATTGGTTGTGATTTGCTGCCTTACGACAGACCCACATTTTGTGTTTGTCACACTCCTCCACATCACCTGTACCCCTATTCCTGCTTCTTATTTTTTGTGTTATGTTGCTTTACGTCGTCTTCCACCCAGCACTGCTTCACTCGTTTTTACGTTTCTTTAGCCTCCTCTCTTATCCTAACTTTAATTTTCACCTCCCTTTTCTTGATATCTCAATTCGTCTTTCTTTTTCATATTCGTATCTTTCTTCCGGTTTGCGATTAAGAAGTCCACTCCATTATGAAGTTTCATGCAACAATCTACTGCACTATAAATTGTGTACTACCATGACGTTCACCAAGTGCGACTTAACACAAGAATGCTACTGGTCTCCTAGAAACCGTGGTGTCTTCTCAATACGCAATTTTTGCTCCATGCAATGGTCTTATCTTCTTGTTGACTAAATCCCTCGAATGTTGGAATGAGATGCACCCTATCTACAGTCATTAAACGTTCCTTTTCCATCCACATGTCCTTCCGACAGTAAGATTGTTTGACTTTCTTCCGAATTTGCTAGATAGAGATTATGGGGCATTCAATTGCGGGAGCAGCTGCGCCCCTTGCGGCTAGACTCGCTTTTGTTTTAACGATTTGAGTTGGTTTTGGAGATTTGCTATTGCTCCTTCAGATCTGAGTTTACGACACCCACATTGTTGGAACTGTTTGGTGTTGGTGTTGCAATACGCGCAATGTGCCCTGGCTTTCTACACTTAAAGCATTTGACTTCATATTATTCTGCGCTGGTACTCTTCATCTTTCAAATTTGTGTTTACCCACTTGGTCTTTCTACTTCCACACATGAAGCTTGTATGCTGGTTTAGCTGCATATAGGAGGCAGTTTCTCGGAGTCAATGCATGTGATACCGTTTCTGCGAATGTCGGGTCTCGGTTTGCAGTATAGTCGCTCGTCTTCGTGTCACGTACCCGGATGCCAGGTATGATACTACTGAAATTTACCTCTCGGTGTATTCCACAGGTCGCGTCCGCATGTTGCCAGATGAGCAATCTTTCGACATCCGAGGCAAACTCCTGCAAAGTCTCATTCGCTCTTTGGTTACGTTTTGCAACCTCTATGGTGTATTTGCTTCCTGTGTTTTTGCCCGCTTCCGGTATCGCCTGTCGACAGCGTCCATCAATGTTTCGTAATTGTTTCGGTTTCTCAGCTCTCTCGGATGGTCTGTAGGGATTCCGTCTGCAAGCCCTTCAAGGCGACGAACAGCGCTGTCAACCTTATCTTCAGCATTACATCGTGTTTCACTCGTGCTGCGTCTCTCAAACTTGTAGCTTAAAGGACTAGAGAAGGAGGACTGGAAACGACAGATCCGTCAAAGGGTGGTTGTTTTTACCTTCGTGATGCTTGCTGAACAGCTGCGCGATGTAGTTGCAACATTTCCGGTATACGACCTCGAATCACAGCACATCCACCTCGGCTTCGATTTTTTCTCTCAAACGGCGTTATTTCTCGTCTATCGCGCTTCGAGTTTTGATATATACGCGCCGCCTTGCGCTCGAGCTGTACGTGTTATGTGTGCCTCTTGTTCCTTCAGTTGTGTTTCCATCCTTGATGTAACCTGATCGACATTCGTGAATACGCGTTTCTTGTGCTTCAACCTCTGATGCTTTGATGCGCAATCTCCTGCGATGCAGTTTGGATGACATTTGTCTTCCTGGGCTTCAATCTTGGATGTTATACGGTCTACTGCGGATTACTCGTTGCGATTTCCATCTTGGATGTATACGTGTCTCTGTGATTCTATGTGAGATGCCATACTTTCAGTTATTGCGTTCGTTCCTGTGTTTCCATCTGTGTCGATATCTGATGATAACAAAGCTAATCGCCGTATTCTCGGCCGCTGCGACTGGACTCGACTTACTGTTCTTCTCTTGACCATTTTGGTTGTTGATGTCTCTTCCCATCAGGTATAAACAGACATACTCGTGCTCACATCACTTCCTGCGACTCCGGTACGTCTCGTAGCCGTGCTTGAAGTTCGATCTTCTTGCGGTTGTATCAATTCACGAGTTCTCCAACTCTCTTTTCAGTTGCTGGATTCGTTAATTCACTAAACTTTGCCATGTTCAGAAATCTTCGGAATTTATTCAACAATATATTATATATATGATGTATATTTCATAATGCAAATGGTCCTTTATTATATGAAAAGACTTCAATACACTTATACTTCGCAACTGATAGCGTGCTTAAATCAACTGATTGCCCATGCTTTAGCTTGTGCTGGCTTTTATACACTTTGGTTTCCTCGTGTTCGCCATATTTCTAGGCGTTTTCTCCTTCTAGAATTTACTAGTCCGCTGAAGTTGCATACTTTTGTGAGTATCGCAGAAATAGCATGTGAATTTGCAGTTTATAGTCTCTGACATAGCCTTATGCGTGTGTATATGTGAGTATTACTTCATTATTCTCAGATATATGCATGCTGTTTTGTGGGTATCGCCTCCGCTGCTTTTATGTACATATGTGTAGACATAATGATTGATTTTTTTATGTCATACAAATGACTGCTTAGTAGTCGGCTTAGAGATGACAGTATCCTTAGTGTTTGCTAATATTCGTCTCAATATTTTGGCAAAATTTGAGCTTGCAAAATTTGAGGTAAAAACATGAGCCTCATTCAAGCTTTATTTAAAGTACAATATAACTTTACAAGTAGTACTTACTTGATGTCTTACAGGTGTTTGTTCATGGGGTTATTTAGATGCGTAACAAGAGTACGATTAAAGCAATCTAGGTATAGATGGCGCCGCCGTGTTGTGGTAGTAGGCGTTGCTCAGCCTACCACAACAGAGGATTATGGTTTCAGGCAAATTTGTTAAAATTTAGTAAAAGTTTTTTCAATTAGAAACAATGTTTTTTTCTAAGCGGGGTCGCCGCCTTTGGCAGTGATTTGGCGAACATTCACTGAGTTCCATGAAAATCTGACTCATAAAAATTCACGCTGCCTGGCAGATGCCGTTCGGGAGAGATATCTGCCTAAAATTCTTATGAGGTTATCGCGCATGTTATTTTTTTTTTATCAGATGAAGAACATATAGATACCCTTTCAAGGGAAGACAGGAGGAAGGGCCTGGACAGCGTATGGACATTACAATATACACAGATGGCTCAAATTGCAAAGGACTGGAGATGCAATGATTCAAAGCATCTGGCAGGTATATTGATTTACCGCTTTCCAACGTCATGCAGTGTCTTCCATGACGAGTTCTATTGCCATAGAGAGAGCAGCAGACTGCTTCATGATAGTATGACCCATACATCAATGTGAACGATCTTGCCGACGTCGGCCTTAAAGGCTTTAAAATCCAAGTGTAAAGTCGACATGGCACAGTGTTTAACCTCACTGCGTACATATGGCACCTAAATGTCTCACTTTGCTCGGCTCTCGGCACTAGCATCGATATTTGAGGTATGATATGCAATATGAGATGGCTAGGAAAAATCTCCTAACTGGGACATCGTAGAAATTGAGATTTAGCGCAAACCGGGATCTTCT